>PVIU01009724.1:0-74504 GCA_004026605.1 Ondatra zibethicus
GACTAACGACATTTTTGGAAGAAGTTTAAAGGCAGTCGAGGGTGAAAAAATAGAACAACTGGTCGAAGTTAATGGACACTTAGTTACAGAACTGGCAGATCACCAGCAAGATTTAACACCTACAATCTCATCTCCTCTGTGGGAAATGAACTTTTAATGTGTTTTATTGCCACTGGTGGCAACTTGGTAAAAATCACTGCAAAACAGCGCAAATACTCTAAACACATTTTTATTGATGAACTAAAACATTACCCATAGAGCACCAAGTGCATATTAGGATTGATGACATATTAGGATTGATGACTGGACCAGAATTCCACAAAGGGGGTTCTCTGATCTAGGGAACGTGTTGTATCATCAACTATGACTGTTAGGTGTCAGCATAGCTACAAATCACCTGTGAACTTCTCAAGAATGCAAATGTTCAACATCTGATTATAAAGAACAATGATATAATTAGCAAGACAATATAAATGCATATTTATAATGCAAGTGGTAAGGTTGATGCTGCTGCTGTTGTTGAGAGACAATGTCTCACAACGTAGCCCAAGCTGGCCTAGAAGGCACAGTGATTTTTCTGCGTACAAGTGTTGTCGTCACAGACACCTGCCGCCATGCTTGATGTAAGAGGTAAACCTTAAGACATCTACAGAGATGCTGTTTGACCTCGAGTTCAGACCACAAGAGAAGAAAGACAACTGGAATCCCTTTTTATAGAAGCTGACAGCACCTTGAATTTCTGAATAAAAACTATTATTTGAGGAAAGATTGGAAGAAAGTTGGACGATGGTCCCGAGTGATGAGAACGTGTGGAACAAGTCCTCTCCTAGGTTTGGAATTCAGGAGTCGAGGGGAAGCTAGGAGGGAGACAAGGTTAAAGAAGGGGCAGGGAGAGATGTGAAGGTAGGGGCAGGCTGTGGAGAAAAACGGAGGTTGGGATGGAAAGGGGGTCGACAGATGGAAACCTGGCTGCCACATCTGACGCCTCTCATCTCAGTAACAGCATTTCCATTTGTGGGAGAATGCCCCTTCTGCGGTCGTCATGCGCAGCGCCTTGTACTTAAAGAGCTGTATCTTTTGCTGGGTGCTGCAGTTTCTAGGCACTGCTACAATAAGTCCATCCCCTCACTAGGACAGAGACCACAACCACCCACCAGAATCCTCCCAGGAGTTGTTGGCAGCCTTAAGAGGCACTTCCCATGGAAACTCTAAGCCCTGGGTCTTTGTGTAGGAGGTTTCTCTGCACTCTAACATGTGCCGAACCTCTGGTCAGGGCATGGCAGGGTGGGGCAGAAGTGCCCAGGTGCTGAGGGCTCACAGAACTATGTCCAACCAACGAGTGCATTTGGAGCTATTGGCCTTTCGCTGATTCTGAGCCCTTTGAATGAAGCAGTGATAATACAGTCATTATTGTTATTGGCTTTTTGGAATTATTGTTAGTGGAACTTCCCTGCCTCACTTCAACATGGCCTTGCTCTTTCCTGGGGTCATATGTCAAACAACCTCCCTGTACTCAAAACTTGTCTTGGAATCTGCTTTGGGGCAAACTCAAATAAAGGTAGTAAATCTATTAACAACTCAAAGAAAACAGTAAAAAAAAAATCAACTTGTTGTCATTTTATACATGTGCAGATGGATATTTGGAAAGATTGATTCAGCTGTCTGGATCACTTAGCTGGTAAATGCTAAAGTCCAGATTCAAATCCAAATCAAGTGTTCTTAACACCGAGCTAAAAAGCCAGGCCCAAACAAATTTCAAGATACAAAGCAGGCCTTGCGGATGTGGTGTGAGGCAGTCTGTCTGTCAGTTTCTTTAAAGGCAGCACAAAACTGGCTATTGCTTTCGAATCTGATCCTAATTGTTATAAATGCTGCAGCAGAGGCACGCCTGATAGCTCCTCAGGTTTGAACTCCTGACCACATTAGAAGGCTGGAAATTCAGCCTGTAGTTTCTTTCTTTGCTGAGAATGACAGTCATAGAGTACTGAGAAGTCGAGCGGCTCACTTTGTGGGCAGACATCGGCAATCGCACTTGGAAAGCGGTTTGGCCCCAAGTGTTCTGTAGCAGTTCCTATACTAGTTCATCTCCCATAGAACTTTCTTGGGTTTGTTTGTTTGTTCGCTTGCTTTGTTTTTGGAGTAAGAATATAAAGTGAAAGTGAGTGGCGAAAAGAAATCGAAAAGAAGAAGAATTACATCTAAAGCTTGCTGGCAGCTCCGAGTTCCCTCTCCTCGTCCATGACGGAAATGACTCCCATGTCTCCGTGTGTGTAGGAAAACCCTGGACGGCAGATCTGATCTCAGCTGATTCACCAAGCAGCCGTGTGAAATTCAGCAAATTAGCTCATTCCTTGGGGAGTCTGTTGCCTTCTTGCGGGGGGTGGGGGGAGAGTTTCAAATGCGGTTTTGTTTCCCCTTCCAGTATTTCTGTGGGTCTCACTCCTGAGATAGCCAGGATCGTGGTTGAAGGAGAACCAGTGTGGTCTCGAGTACCCCACTTTGCACTCTGCAGGAACTGCGTGCTCCCTGAGTTCACGCATTTGCTTTCGCCTTCCCTGCTGCTCAGAATGCTTCCCTTCTCTTACAAAAGTTCAAACCGGTTTTAAAATTCTTAATGACTACAGAAACAATTGGACTCTCCTCTGAATCCCTAAGTATTTATTATCGCCCCACTCATGCATATGGCATTAACATTTATAGCACGAGAGAAGCCTTTCCAGTAGGCATAGACTATGGTATTAATAGCTGGAGAAGTGGTTTAGAGTGCAGTTCTCAACATGTGGTGGGAAAGTCACATTGAGAATCACTAACCTAAGACTGTGCTCCTTTCTTCCTGACCAGACCCATGTTAGCACGCCATATATTGCAGACTGGGGATAATTAGTATATAAATGAATTAAAATACCCATCTACTCTGGAATGCACAAAATGGAACAGTACCTTTGCAGTAGAAGGGACTCTCAAAAAGGAAATCATAATTGCCACCTGCAGGGGGCAGCAGCGCCTCGACTGTGAGGGTGCAGTGCCTGTGCGCCTGATCTTGGTTCTTTAACAAAAGCCAAAAACTGAAAGTCTTTGTTCTTTGTTCCTGATTTTATAATGTTAGCAACAAAGCCAAGTATTTTAAAATACCCTGTAAGGTCTTCTTTGGCGGGAGATGGTCTCCTCGGCTGTGACTGTCTCTTCTTCAGTCCAATGTGGAGTGACTTTTCCAAAAGAGTCTAATTCTCCCCAAAGGTGCCCTAAACCAGTTTTATAACCAAGAAAAGGAATTGGACAGGGTCACATATCAATCAGAATCTCGTGTTCCCTCTCCTCTTTCTTCTTCCCTCCCTTCTTCCTGTTCCCTTTCCCTTATGATAGAAATCTCACAAGACAAATAATATATATGTGTGTGTATATATATATACGAAACACACAAGGGGGAAAAACAACTACGAGACCAAAAGGCTGCGCTGTATTCCCTGGAAGTCCCCGCAGGCGGCAGCCTGACTTTCTGAGCCCTTGTGGGCACACTCACCTTTGTGTGCCCTCTGCTTACGGTAGGGCTTCCCACTTCGCCCTCAGGCTTGGCCACCTTGGAAATAAGCTTTCTCAAGTTGTAAGTTCTTCATAGTAAACACCAGCCTCCCCTTTCTGCTACATGTTTAAAGGCGTCCCTTCTAGAAACTTCCAGGCACAGGAAGGTAGTATTCTCGACCCTTGTGTACTCTGCCATCCTCCACAAGGACAGACTAGTTGCATGTGACTGAAAAGATGAGACTATTTTCTTCCCAGGTTTTACAGTACTAGACGTTCTGTGTGAGACATACTGCACAGCTTCAAAAAAACATCAGACAAAGGGTGGAGCTTAATTACTCTTCTTTTTGTGGGTGTATGCAGGGAATTGAACCCAAGACCTCTCATATTCCAGCCCTGTGCTACACCATGGAGCCACACCCCTGGCCCAGCAACTCTATATTAATAAAAGAGAAACAGGAAAACAGGAAGGGATAGAACTAGAATAGATGTTAAGTTAGAGGAGAAAATTATTTCTCACATTTCCAGATAAATCTATGGTTTAAAATGTGTACTAGTCTATGGTTCTCATTATTAGAAAGACAATTCAGACTGCATTTTGCATAAGTCTTAGTTAGCAGTAGAAATTCTGTGACAACTTCCAATTACTCAAGTCTAGCTTCCAGTGCTGGCGCTCCAGGAAGAAGAGTGTTTTTGCATTTTGTTTTTTCTGTTACTCTGTTATTCTCTCTATAGAACATGAGCATGGTGTCACTTATTAGAATTTGTGCCTTTGTAAACACATGCACAGACATGCACACATGTGCATGCACCCCCTTGACACTTCTACATTCTGAGGGATGGACTAGACACAACTTGAGCATCTACCGATCTATAACACAACAAAGGAATTGGACAGGGTCACATATCAATCAGAATCTCGTGTTCCCTCTCCTCTTTCTTCTTCCCTCCCTTCTTCCTGTTCCCTTTCCCTTATGATAGAAATCTCACAAGACAAATAATATATATGTGTGTGTATATATATATATATATATACCATAGATTTATATATAAACCATATATATAAACCATAGATTTATCTGGAAATGTGAGAAATAATTTTCTCCTCTAACTTAACATCTATTCTAGTTCTATCCCTTCCTGTTTTCCTGTTTCTCTTTTATTAATATAGAGTTGCTGGGCCAGGGGTGTGGCTCCATGGTGTAGCACAGGGCTGGAATATGAACAAAGGCAGCAGGAACTCTAAGGGCTTATGAATTGGAAGACTTGCTGTTGAGTTCCCCGAGTATCTCATTTGTTCCATAGATTCTGGAATGTATGATAGAGGAGCTGGTCACCAGCAGGCACAGCTCAACAGTCACAACAAAACCCAAAATAACAGGAACAGAAATAAGATTTTTAAAAAGCAAGCTTTCTTGAACCAAGGACTGAGAGAGCAATCTAACAAGATAAAACTTCAGGAAATGTCTAAGTGATGGTCACAATGCAGTCCTCGTCCTCACCCATGCCAGAGGGACTGAATGAAGATATTTGAATTCCCAGTTGCAGATTTATCTCTTATAGTTTGCCTTCCTTTAGATAAAATTTGTTACATAGCCAATCATATGATTGTGCCCATTCTCCCAACCAAAGCCAATTCCTTAGTAATTCCTTGGTCATGTGCTCCTACAGATAACCACTGAATAAGTACTCTGTGGTATGCTTTCTTCCTTGTCCTACAAACACAAACAAAATACATGCCCAACATCTTCATCTGTGAGTAATTCTGGTGGACTTTGGCTAAGGAATATTGACAATATGAACTGGCACCAACTTTTATTACTATTAATTTTTACTCAATTAATTAGTATATTCTACCTACTTGTTTTACTTTCTCTTGTTTGCTTAATGATCTTCTTAAAAACATAATTCTTTATTGATTCTTTTGGAACTTCACACCATACGCCCCAACTGCTCACCTCCCAGTCCCTCTATATCTACCCTCACCCCGCAGCATGCCTTGCTCCTCCATCTTCCCAGCAGCTCTCTATCCATCCCGAGGCATGAGGAGCTGCGGTGCGTCACTCAGTCTACCCTTTGTCCAGTCAGCCCCACCTGAAAAATGCTCATTGCAGTGACTCACTGGTCTGGTTCAAGGCCTCTGGCATGCCATTATCACTGGTTTCTCACCAAAACCCCTTTTAGATATCTTGTTGTTGCCCTAGTCACGGGGATCCTGTGGTTATCATTCCACAGGACCAGTCTCTTCATGTGCTCCAGCAGGTCATAGATGGAGTAGATGTTAGGTGGACCAACTCAAGGCCCAGGATGTAGGTTTGGGGGTAGCTGAGCTGGTTGGTCTTGGTCACCCCTCAGACAAGGGGCAGAGCCAGCTCTCTAAGGCCAGTGAGGGCTGGGGCCATCTCTCCCCAGTGTGGGGACCAACTCTTCCATGGAAGTGTGGGGGTGGGGCCAGCTCTCCTGTTGCAGTGTTCAGCAAGGAGCAGGGTCAGCTGTCCTAAAGCCAGTGAGGGCCTGGGCACAGCCTTCAGATTTGAACATGCGTGGTTCCTATGATGCCCCCCCCCGTTATAATCTGGGTCATGGACATCATCACAGACTCCAGCTACAGCAGGAATATGAATCCAGACATGCCCATGGCAGCAAACTGGGCCAGACTATCACCACGGCCCCAGTAGCAGTCTAGGCCACCCAGATCAATATGATCCTGGTGGTAATAAGGCCCAAGAACACCAACATTGTCTCAGGTGGCTGTCCAGACCCTGGGCATCTGCTCAGCTGTCAAGGACCGGCCTCGGCAAAAATACTTCTTACCAGGGTAGGAGCATAGGAATTAAAGAAATGTAAAGAATATGAAGATCATAAAAATAATAAGACAGAAAACATAGGAAGTATCGGGAAGGTCCTTTCAGTGATTGAAATCCTGAAATTCGCCTGTGTTTATTTTTCCACAGCTTTTATGCCCACCGTAAACTGGGGGAGAAGGTAACTAAAGACTTTATTAACATGATACAAAGATTAACTCACACAGTCAACTCTGAGACTTCTAATCATTAGCATTTGCGAGGTGCCCCAATGCCCCAAGTCACATACTCTAGGTACGTCACCACCCTTCCCTAGGTGACCTCATAGTCACAAAAGAAAGGAGCAGAAACACACCTGTATATCCTGACTACCCGCTGTCAGGATGGCACCCAGTTATCTTAACATCAAAAGGGCCAGGTGACCACCTCCTGAGTGAGAAGGTGCAATTGAGCATGTTAGTTCTCAAACTCTCTAGCCATCGGCCAAGGTGGAAATGGACCTGCATTTCTCGGCCTCCACACTCAGCCCCCGATGGCAACCTGACTACAGCCTAGCCTCAGACTCAGATAAGGCCATAGTGGTCGTTCAGGCCCAGACAACACCATGGCCCCACCATGGCACAGGCCACCCAGATAGGCATGGCCCTGGTGGCAGTATGACCCTCAGACACCAACATGGCCACAAGTTGTGGCCCAGACCCCGGGCATCCTTGTGGCCTTTGGTGGCACCATGGACCATGAACATCACCACAGGCCCTGTCTGTGGTAGGACCATGGACCCAGATGTGGTCCTCATCTGCAACCCAGGCTTGATGCTATCTTGGCCTCAGGTGGCAGAGCAGGCCACTCAGATGGACATGGCTCCAGAGGCAGCATGGCCCTTGGACACCAACATGGCCCCAGGTGGCGGCTTATACTCCTGGCATTGGCATGGCCTTCAGTGCTTATCAGGAGTCACAGACATCAACACAGACCTTGGCTACAGCAGGGCCATGGACCCAGACATGAATGACCCTCAGCTGCAGCCCAGGCCCAGACATCACCATGGCACCTTGCAGCCATGCAGGCCACTCAGATCTGTATGGCCCTGGTGGCAGCATATGACCCTCAGATCCCCACCTGGCCTATAGCCTTTAGGGTATCAACTCAGACCCTGGCTGCTGCAGACATGCAAAAGCCTGGGTCATGTCATCATGTCCCCTGGGGCCAGAACAGGCCACTCAGATGAACAAAGTCGCAGACACCAAAGCGGCATCCCCGTGGCTTTGGCGGCCACATGAGTCATGGATGTCAACACAGACCCCTGTTGTGACAGGACCACAGACTCAGACATGCTCCTCAGCAGCAGCCAGGGCCAGTTGTCACCCTGGTCCCGGGAGGCAAGCAGGCTGCCCACATCAGCCCATTCCTCAGTCCTTGCCTCTTCAGAACGCCTCTTACCTCAGCATGTGAACCATCCCACCTCTCGTCCTCTCCCCTTTCTCTACCATATATTTGTTCATCATAATGGCACCCTCCTGCCCAGTGCTGCGAGGCACCCGAAGGGCCTGTGGATGCTTCCGGCAGGCCAGAACGTGAGGACCCAGGCTTCCCCATGGGTGTCCTTCCCACACCTGAGCAGCATAGCATGTAAAATGTCTCGAAAAGATCGCTTAATGATGTTACACATTAGTTCATATAGAACTTCTTATTCATGTTCTTTTTAATAGTTAAATATATCTATTCCATGATATTTGTGAGGCTCACAATTGTTCTCAAGCTGTATTGATAGCCCCTTATGTACTTCTTGCACAAAAGCAGGCATGTGTAAAGAATAGTTTCTGAGAAGCAGGAAACTGTGGCAGGGACTGGAGAGACGGCACAGAGGTTAAGAGAGCTTATTGTTTTTCTAGATGTTTCATTCCCAATACCCATGCCTGGCTCACAGTTGCCTGTAACTGCAGCTCCAGGGATCTGACACACTCCTCTCACCTCCATGGCCACTTCCATATAGGTTGTGTGTGCGTGCGTTTGCATGCACGCACGCGCGCGCACACACACACACATTTTCAAAATTAAAAAAAATTAAAGCTGGTTCAAAAGATTTGTGCACTCAGTTTTGATGTTTACAGTCTACATGGCTTCCCAGAGAAAATTCTCTTAGTTATCTGTCACGGTGTTCAAGGAAGCCTTATTCTACTGCCCCTGCCACAGTTCATTTTAATTAGCAAAGTTCTATCTTTGCAAACCCAGCAGTTGAAAACTGGCATCTTGTAGTTTTATTTTGAGCATTTATCTTATTTTTAGGGTTCAGTGAGTCATATGCAAAGCGAGTAACAGGTCTTTAAGTGTCTGTAGTCTTAGGTACCATTATATGTAAACTGGTATTACAACAATACATGATATGTGTACATTATATAGGGTGGGTAATATCCTCTTATTTCATAAAATAATATACTTTGTATTTTACTGAATCTTTCCTGTAGAGTTTATCACATGACTTTCCAAATGCCTTTGTGTTTTTTTTCATCATAAGCCATGAAAGTTCATTCTATGATTCTTAGCTTCATTTTTGTATATTTACTTTATGTTTGATATTCAAATATTGATGATGTAAGCCCTTAAAGATTTTTTTTTCAGATTTTTGGAGTCTTTCTTCTCTTTCATAATTTTCATACTTTATAGGAAAAAAAATTAAGTTTGATATTCTGTTGAGTAGCTGAAGTCTCTCTTCTTTCTCTATACTCTGATTTTCTCTTCCTCCCTCTTCTTTTTTTTCCTACCCCTCACACTTTGAACTCATCTAAGATGCTGCCACAGCAATCACTTTGTATAATTAGATGCCCCAATTTGGGAAGGAAAGAGGAGAGTTTTTCAGGAACATTATGGTTTTATTAAACTAAAAGAACCATTATTTGTGCCTGCTCTAGATGTTGTCTTGATGCTGTATGTAGGTGGCAGCTAAAAATAACCCTATTAATATTCTCCTCTGTGTTGTATTCACTAGATGTTTAGTGCCTCATTACTAATGAGAATTCATCAAAAAATAATGTACAATTCGTTGTTTCTGATGGGTGTAATAAGAGCACAATTTGAGTTTAAAGACATCTTGTGAATCTACAAATATGAATATCTAAATACAACTTGTTTGATTATAAGAAATATAAAGCAGACAAAGACAATTTATTTTTATTTATTCAAGTCTCCCAAATGCTAGTTTCAGGCCTATGCTTGCTACAGGGTGGTCTTATTTGAAGAATAGAGCTGAGATTAATATGATATTTTCTGTTTTATGCAATACATCTCACACAGTAGAAGCATTAAGAATGACACGCATATTCTCTATATTTCAGAAGATGGAGGGAAATATTTTGATATTCTCACTATAAAGAAAACAAATATTCAAAGAGATAGACACATTTAACCTGATTTAAGCAGTACATATTATATATATACACACACATATATACACACAAAACAAGTAAATTAAAAATCAAATAGTAAAATGCTTCTTTAAAAATTAAAAAATAGCCCCTTGATAAGAATTTAGAGATTCTAATTTATGCTATATTTTGTAGCATATTCTGATCCTGATATGTATGTTCTTTATAGTCTAAGTATTAGTAGAGTCTATTGCAGTTACTGTTGGAAGCCAGAAGTGTTGACAATCATAAACCTAAATGTGACTAGCTAAATTATTCTCAGTTCTGATCTCAAGTGACCCACAGTTCAGGACTACTTTGTGTAATGGTTGGTCTGTCTTTTTAAGAGACAAGCCACGCCCACTCTCTCCCCATCCACTGAGGCAGGCAGGTCTTCCTTCCTGTTTGCAGCCCTAGTCTCTCTCCCTTTTCCATCTCCCTCTCGGAGAGGCAGCTTTGGTCTCTTCTCTCTTCTCTCTCTCTGACTCTCTGTTCTTCTCACCTTCTTCCTTCCCCTCCATAACCACTAGATAAATATCCAACTCCACTCTGCATGGCCTGCCTATCCATCTGTCTCTCACTCGCTGCCCACATGGCTTGCCGGCTGGGCACCACCCACCTTCGAAGACCAGTGGCATGGTCTCATGCGCAGTCCCTGCCTAGGACTGGCTGCTCTCGGGACCTCTGCCCACTGCCTGCATGCCGGGATCTTGCAGCAAGCTACTTGGGGATCTGCAGCATTTTTTAATAATCCATTACATCATTACATTGGTGCCACAAGACTTGGGAGGCTCTCCTGCCCCAAAGCCCTCTCCCAGGAAAGGGATCCTGAACCATGTATTTTTTTTTCCACAACCACATGTTCCATATGCCTGAGTGAGATTTCTACAGCGTGATTTCTACTCACACCACCAGCTTCAATTGGTAAGTTCCCCCCATTCTGCTATGGTTGCTTCTCTTAGCTAAAATTGTGTTTGGACTGACCAGGGGTCAGTCCGCCTGCGCTAGCACTGCATACTGTGTGGTGCATTCAATTGGGGGCTTAGAGTCCCTCAGATTCTTCTTTCTCCTTTTTTTCCCCATTTCTTTTCTTTTCTTTTTTTCCCCTCACCATAAAAGGCCACTCAGAGTGGCCTCTGGCCTCTCTGGCTTCTGAGTCACCCCGACCGGATCCAGCCAAGCCATAACACCCCACCTAGAGTCAGGGGAAGCCTGGCTACGGGTCCTGCAGTATTCATGCCAATTTGCACCCCACCTATGGGGGAGACGCCCCGTTATAGGCCTTGTGGTATCGCCATTTCATGGATATTCACAATTTCAGCTGTGAGTAGTAGCAAGCCATCCATGTCCATACCCCGCCCCTGGGATGGAAGCCTTTTAGAGGCCCAAAACCCACAAGTCTTAATGCCCTGCTTCTTCAGCTCTTACCTTCACTCCGCCAGTGTCCCACAGCTCCACTTTTATGGGAGCTTTTTGACTAGTCTGTGGGAGCTTTCTGACTACTGTCAGCTGACAGGCAAATGGACCCTGCCATGGTTACTGCTGCCAACAAGATTGGTTGGATCCATGAGGCGGCTTTTTTTTCAATTCCAGCCTTTTGCTCCCTGCCTTGGCTTGTGGCATGGCAGCTCAGCCACAGGGAGGATCACACCTCTAGGTCTCTCTTATTAAGCATAAAATCCCGGTAGCTCAAAAATTGTGGCTTTTCCACACAACATGTGACTGCTGCCATTCTGACTGGGGTCAGGTTTACTTCGTGGCCATCTTGGCTGAGAGCCAGGGCAGGTGACCAAGTTCTGTCATCCTTACTGAGGTGTTCCCTGCCTAATTCCCCAGTGTTAACGCTGTTGCATGGGTGACCTTACTGCCATCTTGACTGAGAACCAGGTCAGATGACCAAGTTCTCTCATCTCTACTGAAGTATACCCTGCCTTGTCCCCCAGTTTACTTATGTTTTTTTTTTTCCACTAAATTCCTCTTCTTGACTCTGTTGCATGTGTTTTCCACAATGGCATGCCTTTGGTAGAGCCCACCAAAAACATCCACTTCAATTCCTGTTCACTCTCTGTTTATATGTTTCTATATGTAACTTAAATGCACCTATGCTAAATGTTATAATTTTTCAGTGCATCTCATTTCAGACTACAAAACAATAAGTCTCATGTTTTAAACTGGTATGTACTTTTAAGTCTCTTACAAAATACTTTATATTTAATCCAACCCTCATTTTAAATATATTAAGCTGTTCTCTACTATTGTCAGTTCTGCCATTAACCTTCTATTGTAAGCAGCTTTGTTTTCTTCTGTCTTACTTGTTAAATCTTACTTTTAAATCTTACTTGTTAAGAGCCAGTACAGTCAAGCTCAGACCCAGCCCTCCAGGCAGATTCTATACTGTAGTTATACCTGATAAACAGCCCTCAACTGCTCAGAGATCTGGGGACTATCACATTCAAATATTTAATTATTAAAAAACTTTTCATAACAAAAAGAGACAGGTGGGCTCCTAACAGCAGCACTTTATTTCCTTCAAAGAAGACAGAAGACAAATGGGCACAGAACAACATCCATCTGCAATTCACTTCAACTGCCAAGCACTGACCACTGGGAAAAACTGCTTTTCATCTAAACTAAAGATCTCCAGACATAGACAGATCACTGGAATCAACAGCCTAGCTGCTCAGGTCAAGGTAGGCCTGTCTTCCTACAGATTTCTTAGCCCACAGGCTCTTCTGGAGGCTGGTAGGCCCTGCGCTAAACAGTAAAAGGCAAATGCGACCCTCAGCAACCACAGAGGACCCTGAAGAGAAGTTCTGGGTGCCAACCAAGTAAGTTCTCTGTCATTTTTTTAATCAGTAACTCAAGTAAAATTTTATCCTCCTCAAAGATCTCTGATGTAGTTCAACAGCTGAGAGGTTTTATCAGTTTAAAAGGACAACCTCACCAAACAAATTTTAGTAAAATACAAATACAAGATCTGCAAGTTATAAAGGTGTGAGGACAAATACAAGTTATCAAACTTCTCTCTCATGCTGCTTTCCATAGTCTTAAGAATACTTTTCTTTGTGCAAAAATATCTGTCACAGTCATTCTGACATAAATATGCTACTGTTTATACAATGTATATGTCAAAAACTTCTGTTTTCACAATCCCAAAGAATTCTTGTGAGTTCCTGGGAGCCAAATTGAAGGATCCACCTTAAACAGGTCAGATACATCCCCCTCAATTTCCTGGTCCTAAATTTTTTTTTCTTAACTTTGTCCTCTGTTCTGCCAATACCTTAAACAGGTGTAAGAGACACCAGACGTTTCCATACCACAAACACTGGACTAGAACAAAGAGACCAGCTATGCCAGGATGTGGCCAGCACCCACCTTTCTCAGGTTACCCCAAAAGACAATACCCACAAATAAGCAGGAAGAAGTCTTGAGAATTCGTCACCCCAATTCCCGTTACATGGGAATGTAATGGTTGTTCTGTCTCTTTAAGAGACAAGCCACGCCCACTCCCTCCCCCATCTGCTGAGGAAGGCAGGTCTTCCTTCCTGATTGCAGCCTTAGTCTCTCTCTCTTTTCCAGCTCTCTCTCAGAGAGGCAGCTTCAATCTCTCTCTTTTCTCCTCTCTCTCTTTCTCTCTGCCTGTCTGTTCTTCTCTCCTTTTCCCTTCCCCTCCATAACCCCCTGAATAAATATCCAACCTCACTCTGCATGGCATGCCTATCTGTCTGTCTCTCACCTGCCAGCCACCACATGGCTCACTGCTGCGGGGATCAGCCACCTTCAGAGACCTGCTGCCTGGTCTCGTGAGCCGTCCCTGCCTGGGACTGGCTGCTATTGGGACCCCTCAGCGAGCTGCTGGGGACTCACAGAATTTTTCCATTACACTTTGCCTCTGAGTTCTCTATCCCAAACCCTCCCACAAGAGGGAGGGCACCTGAAGCCTGAATTCACCCCTCCTGCCTTTGAACTCTTGAACCTCTGTCCATATGGCTCTGAGTCACCTTTCAGACTTCTATATGGCAAGGACCGTGCCATAAGGGTGTGCACCCCAATGACCAGAGCTTGGGTTTTTAAAATGAAGATTCAAACTCCTGTACTGGAGGTTTTTTTTTTTTTGCAGCATGGTTGAGAGGCAGGAGGAGGAGAAGGGTAATGTTGACCGGGTTCTCTTCACGTCCCCTGCATTCAGGGCTGTTGTAGTTTCTTTTCCTCTTGATATAGAAAGTCCAACAGGAGCAACTTAATAAATGGTTTGCTCTTATGTAAATATCTGATATGCAGGCTATCTGATAAGTGGCCCCTGTGAAAGGGCCACTCAACCTCCAAAGCAGCCTCAACCCACAGGTAAAACACCACTGGGCTCCTCCTTCCCGGCCCTTATTTAAGCAGTAAAGCTGAGTGTGGAGGCCCGAAAATGTGAGCCTGTTTCTACATTGACCAAAGGTCAGAGAGTAGGAACTTACCTCCTAGTTCCTTCAAGGTTATTGTGCTTCTACCTCAAACAAAGGACCCACCTAGCTGTAGGTCAGAGAGTTCTGGCTCTCTCAAGGTTATTGTCAACAGATGTGGTTAATAGCCAGACTTTGTGCTCTAGAAATAGAGAAGTAGTTTGTTCCTACCTTAAACAAGAGTCTAAGGCTCCAACTAAGTTCTAGTTCCCATTATGGAGATAACTTGGGATTCCACCCAGGGAGTGGTTTGCTTACAGAATGTTTTAGACTAGGGTGTAAGTGTGACTTGTTTTGTTCTAGCAACAGAATGTCTAACTATGAATGTAACCCATGATTTTCAATTAGTATATTCCTTTCCTTGTACCATGTTAAAGTAGTCTTTTGTTTTATTCCCACCTTTTGGAGTCAGGGGTATTTTAATCAGTTGAAAATTAAACACAGGTGAATTTTCAGTACTCACTGGAATTCCCTCTCGATACTATCCTATATATTTCTCCATTTATTATTTTCATTTGCATCTTCATATTCTTTACTATATTTCTAATTTCCCATGCCTCTACTTTGGAGAAAGGTATTTTTGTTGAGGCTGGTCTCCGACAGCTGAGATACTCTATAGTCACCAACCATGCTGAGGGGGGTTTTGGTGATACAGCTGTCTTTGAATCATTTCTGTTCCTTTAAGTAACCTCTCACCTGTACTTCTGTAAGTAACCACAATAAAACTCATTGGTTCATAAAGTTGAACTTGGATGGTCTCTTTGACCTGACCAGGGGTCCCTACCTGGTTGAACAGCTGCTTGTTCTTGCCTCCATGGAAGTAGTGTCACACAACACACGGTTAGGAAACAGAAGGAAGAGGAAAGCTTGGAAGTAATCAACTCATTTTTATGTTTTATACAGTTCTGGGTCCTAGCCCTAGGAATGGTGTCACCCACAATTGGTGGGTCTTCCTGCCTCAGTTAGTAAAACCAAGATAACCCTCTACAGGTATGCATGGAGGATCTTCTCCCAAGTGATCCTAGATTGTGTCAAGTTGGCAATTAACATTAAAGATCACAAGCACCTGATGCCTTCATTTTTTTTCTTATTGAATTGTATTGGTGAGTTTGTAGCAAAGTAGCTAGTTTTTAAAGCACATCTATTAGATGGATATGGTTTATTTCCTTTCTCTAATGTCATACTCTCTTAACTATCATCATGTTTCTGAACTCAAGTCATTTTTGTGGATTATATGAACTTGCCAACCCCTCACATACCTTGTGGAGAAATCATGGGCATTGCAATGGGCATATTCCTCAGTATAAATACTGACATGGAATCAACATAGGTTAAGTGCATTAATGAGGTTTCAGAGGCACCAAAACACATTGATGCTACATTAAAAAAAGAAAGGAATAAAGAAGGAAGGAAGGAAAGAAAAGAAAGAAAGAAAAAAGCTCAGCACTTCCTCTTGGGTGAATTTGAACAAGAGCAAGTTCAAATTTGAATTCTCTCCTTTCTTCCTGTATTTCCACCTGTCTGCAGTTTTTGGTAACAGGTGTTGTCTGTCTCTAAATGTGATCTGTCCCTGTCACCTGTGTGCTTCACCAGGGGCTTTACTCTGTATTTATTGAGAAGCACAGAAAGCTTGGCATAGGGAAGAAATGTGGGATATTTTACAGAAATATTTAACAGAATTTTACAAAAGATTAAGTTATTGAATCCACTGGCCCCAAAGCTTTAGCATTATAAACATATTGTTTTCAACTATGTCCATACAATGTATTCAACATTTATGGTGGATATTTGCTACATAAGGTTGCTCTCTAGCTGTTGACTGTTTTAAATGATTAATACAAACATACACTGTTTTGAGGCAGAGGCATACAAGTGTACATATTTAAAATCAAAGGCATGCATAGCTTAGGTTATAAAAGATGATTACATGAAAAATCCAAAGCAACTTAGGTGGGCTATTACATTGTTCACTTTTGTTTTATTTTATTTTTATAGTTTTTTAAGACAGAGTTTCTCTGTGTAGCCCTGGCTGTCAGGAAACTCACTCTGTAGCCCAGGATGGCCTCCATCTCAGAGATCTGCCTTCCTCTGGCTCTCCTAGTTCTGGGATTAGAGGCATGTGCCACCATTCTCTTAAAGGAGGGTTAAAGAAACAGAATGAGTACACAACAGGATATCAGGTCAAGTCTTAAATAATCTCAAAGTATATTAGTAAGTTTACTGTGAGGTCCAGCAAAAATTCCAGTCTTTTCAAATGTAGAAAATATTTTCATAAAATCATTCTCACTCAAGAAGCAAGGAAGAAAACTGATTTAAAACTTGAAAATAAGGCCAAAGGATAAAGAAATGCCTAACATATGTACCCAATTATTATTAATTCTATAGGAAATACATCATTATTTGATTTGTTAGCACAGCTTGGTTTGGTTTGTTATTTGCTGTTTGTTAGGTAAGCTGTTGAAATGGTAGCTTATAAATGTTTTTCAAGACAGGGTTTCTCTGTGTAGCCCTGGATGTCCTGGAGCTAGCTCTGTAGACCAGGAGTTGCAAATGATTTTTGTCTAGCAAAAAAAACAAAACAAACAAACAAAAAACCTGTAACTCTAAATATTCATTCATTTTGAGTACACAGTGTTAAGATACAGGACATTAAAGCTTAAACCTATTTTAGTCCTTCAGTGACCAGCTATGGCTACTCTACCTTTTCTCTGAATCAGCTACTCTGTCTTTCTGGTTTCCCTCTAAGATAGTTAAATAGATCTTGAAAACATTCATTCTATATTTGTATGATTGGCATATCTTTAAATTTTGAAAATTGTATTTTGACAATTATGAGAACTTAACCTCATTCTAAGGGGTTACATGAACTGGGTGACTGGTGTTGCTGTTATTCATGACAGAGGAAAAAAGAAGAGAGAATAAATTATGAGGGATTTTAGAAAATGACAGGCTTTGTTTTGGTATATTAGGTTCTATTGAGGTACAAATATATGATCCACAGATAGAAATCTAAGCTTCAAGTGAAATTATCTGGTGTGAGTGAGAAGAAAACACAGAATACACAACAGACCCACTCAGGAGCTTATTAGAGGGGGCGTGCACAGGCCTGGGGAAGTCAGTGTGCAGAGAGAGAGAGGAAGATGGCTCATCCAGCTTTTAAAGCTGCCTAGTGCATGTGCACAGGGGGTTGATATGGCTACATCATACGCAGATAATGGGGCTCAAGCATGCGTGCATGCAAGGGTTTAGCTGAGTCATACGTGGATGATGTAATCCATGCGGCACATGGTTCACGCGGGGCCCTTTAATACCCACAGGGAACATTAGGCACTTCTGCCTGAGGGCTTGTCTGCACATGCATGGCACCTAGAATCCGAAAGTATCAGCCTCTTGTGGTTGAAATCATTACATTCCACCCTTTTGTTTATTATAAAAATTTGGGGGGTTTGGGGTCTTTAATGGGTAGGAATGAAGCATTGTAAGATGTAACACCTCTTTCTGCATTACTCTGTCAGTACAGTTTGCACACCACTGTACCATAAGCGATCTGGGCAAGGGACTGGAGATTGAAAGAACACACAGGAGACCTGGGTCATTTGAAAGGAGATCAGCCGAATGCCATTTATTCAAACATAGGGAAAACCTTAAATACCTAGCTGCTGCACAATGGAATACCCCACAGGCAGGTGGGAAATTACCACGCCCAAGGTGGAGTCAACAATGCCCTATAGCTAATCACCAGGCAGGGCAGAGGGAGCACAGGAACAAACAGGTAATGCTGGCTGGCCAGAGACTCTCCTCAAAATGAACCCGAGGAGCAGGGGTAGACCCATGGGCCCTACAGTAAGGTCTCTCGTGACTGCTTCCTGTTGATATTGTGGGTATAAGAGAGTTGAGATGCTTGACCACATCCTGGGGAGGTTGTTACTTTTGTGTTTTTTTCCAGGCTCTGAGGAACTGGCTGGCTGGCAGCTTGGACCTTGCAAGATGCTGGAAAAACAGAAAATCACGTCTGGAAAATATTTGAGATCCATTGATTAAGGGAGGAAAGTACCGAGATGGAAGATAGAGGCTTTTTTTTTTTTGTTTGGTGGGGGGAGGAGTAGAGGAGGGACTTTCCCAGGAGTTCCTGAGACCAGGAATGATAAGGGAAGAATTAAATGATACTTATTCTGGGCAAGTCTGGTCCATTTAGATAGGTCCAATTGGCTCTCTGGAGCTTATGAAAAAAATGTTTGAAAGGAAATAAATTTTAGACATATTAAAAGCTTATGCTTACAATGATATAGTGTTGGAATGGAAGATGGTGGGGAGGAGGGAGGAAAAGAAAGGGGAATTATTAGAAAGGGGAATTATTAGACCCCTTAATGTTTTACCTGAAGCAAATCTTAAGGCATTTATTTGTTCTCTTTTAGCAGCACGGTGTTACCTTAGCATCCAGGAGACACTGCTGCAGTCAGTGGTAAACCTGTTATGTTAAAGTCTGTTTTGTGAGTTTTCAGAGTTTGGGGCTGTGAATGTTCCCAAACTCATTATTGTTTCTTATCACCTGGACTTTTGACAGTCCTTGTACCTTTGGCTCAATGTTTAATGATGGTCCCTGTAATAACAGCTGAGTGGTTAACTGGAAATTTAAGCATGACATTGGAGATATAGAGAAGTTGGTAAAGTAGGGGAAGGAGGAAGAGGGAGAGTATATGGAGATTTTGGCATAGGAGGATTGAGTACGGTGATGAAACTTTCATTTTTTCTGGAACTGGAGAAAGAGTGACTGATATTGTTGCCCTCTGGAACTTAAGGGAGCAGGACCCTGTTTGAGTTACCATGTATATGAGGAATTATCTTGAGCTGGAAAAGTAAAAGGTTTAAGGTGGGACAGGTGAATCCAATGAGGAAGTCCCTCGAGCTTGGCAGCTGTGGGAGTTATAAAAATTATTTTAAAGGGGCCCTGCCATTCAGGGGAAAAGGGTGAGGAGCATTGGTCTGGGGGAGAGAATAGTACCTGATCCCCTATTTTAATCGGCGGTGGGCATGAATTAACACATGGTTGAGGTAATGAGTAGTCAGTAAAATCCCATAATAGGGAGCAAAGATGCGATAACAGTGGAGTAAGCAGGTGAACGGGAAGGGGAGAGGTTTTAGGTGAGAGACTGGGGGTTAAAACTGGCCTCCCATACATGAGTTCAAAGGGCGGGATGGAAAGGGGGCTTTCGGGGAGAGCACTAAGCCTAAGAACGGCCAGAAGCAAAAGTTTTACCCAGTCAATGTAAAGCTCCTGTGACATCTTAACAAGAACATTTTTAAAGGAATGGTTAGTTCATTCTACCTTCCCTGAAGACTGAGGGTGGTATGGGATATGAAAATGCCAGGGGACTGAGGAGATCCATCCAGAGGGGTGTGTGTGCACCGGCTGGAAGGTCTCTGGTACAGAGTACAGGCCCCCCTCCAGCTCTTGCTGCAGGGGCTTCTTTGTTCGACACAACCCTGCGTCCCCCAAGCCTGCCCTTTTGTTTGCGAGGTCCTGGGCCCAGCAAGAGTTCCTGCTCCTGTACTGAGGAGATCCATCCAGAGGGGTAAGAGTGCGCCTGCCTGGCTGGCTGGTCCCAGGAATAGAGTACAGGCCCGCTCCATTTCCCTAAATGTTTCTGACCATTCAGTGGGGTGTCTCCCCAGCAACTGGCTTTCTCTAGTTACCCCATGCCATCTTGCCTCCAAGCACTCCTTTCCATCTGTGGGGTCCTTAGATCTACCAGCAAAGCCAGCTTCAGGGCAGAGGGGATCTGAGAGCCACCTCCAGTGCTGAGGGGTCCTAAGAGAGGGCAGACCAAGAAAATCCCCCAAGTACACAGTCAGTCACAGCAAAGACTGGACCAAGAGGCCAAGAATCTCCTGAACGCATCTGAAGGAAGAGATGGGCAGGTGCCAATGTGAGAATGCCTTCAACAACCTGAAAAGCAACACAACAACACCAGAATCCAGTGAACATGCAACAGGAAGACTTGAACACCCGAATCCAGAAGAAGTAGAAGAAATCGACTTTAAACGTAACATTATGAAAATAATAGAGGCCCTTAAACAAGATGTGAAAAACCCCTTTAAAGAAATGGAAGAGAAGACAAACAAAAAGTTAGAAGAAATGAATAAATCCCTCAAACATACCCAAGAAAACCAAGAAAAAGCAATCAAACAGGTAAAGGAAACAGTTCAAGACTTGAAGACCAAAACGAGGCAATAAAGAAAACACAAACTGAGGATGGCTGGATATGGAAAATCTGGGTAAATGAACAGGAACTACAGAGACAAGTATAACCAACAGAATACAAGAGATAGAGGAAAGAATCTCAGACGCTGAAGATATTATAGAGGAAATAAAATCATTGATCAAAGAAAACAGCAAATCCAACAAATTCTTAACATAAAACATCCAGGAAATCTGGGACACCATGAAAAGACCAAACCTAAGAATAATAGGGGTAGAAGAAGGAGAAGAAGCACAGCTCAAAGGCCCAGAAAATATATTCAACAAAATTATAGAAGAAAACTTTCCCAACCTAAAGAAGGATAGTCTTATGAAGGTACAAGAAGCATATAGAACACCCAATAGACTGGATAAAAAAAAATCCCCTCGCCATATAATAATCAAAACACAGATGATACAGAATAAAGAAAGAATATTAAGAGCTGCAAAGGAAAAGGGTCAATAACATATAAAGGTAAACCTATCAGAATTACACTTGACTTCTCTATGAAAACCATGAAAGCGAGAAGGTCTTTGATAGATGTGTTGCAGACACTAAGAGACCATGAATGCAAGCCCAGACTACTATACCCAGCAAAGCTTGCTTTCACCATCGATGGAGAAAACAAGATATTCCAGGACAAAAACAGATTTAAACAATACTTAGCCACAAACTCAGCCTTACAGAAAGTACTAGAAGGAAAACCACAACCTAAGGAAGCCAACAACACCCATAATAACAGACATCTGACAACCCTCCACCAACACAACTCAAAGAAGGGAAACACACAAACACTACCACCAAAAAAATAACCGGAGTTAACAACCACTGGTCATTAATATCACTTAATATCAATGGACTCAATTCACCTATAAGAAAGGCACAGGTTAAGAGAATGGATACGGAAACAGGATCCAACATTCTGCTGTTTACAAGAAACACACCTCAACCTCAAAGACAGACACTATCTCAGAGTAAAGTGTTGGGAAAAGGTTTTCCAATCAAATGGACCTAAGAAATAAACAAGTGTGGCTATACTAATATCTAACAAAATTGATTTCAAACTAAAATCAATCAAAAGAGATGGAGAAGGACACTTTATACTCATAACAGGAACTATTCATTAGGATGAAGCCTCAATCCTGAATATCTATGCCCCTAATATAAAAGCACCCACATATGTAAAAGAAATATTACTAGAACTCAAAGCACACATCAAACTCCACACACTAATAGCAGGAGATTTCAACACTCCTCTCTCACCAATGGACAGGTTAACCAGACAGAAACATAACAGAGAAGTAAGAGAACTAACAGATGTAATGAAACAAATGGACTTAATAGACATCTATAGAACATTCCACTCAAACAGAAAAGAATATACCTTCTTCTCAGCATCTCATTGAACCTTTTCAAAAATTGATCACATATTCGGTAACAAAGCAAACATCCACAGATACAAAAAAATTGTAGTAACCACTTGTGTCTTATCGGATCACCATGGAATAAAGTTAGAATTCAACAACAATTCTACCCCCAGAAAGCCTACAAACTCATGGAAACTGAACAGTCAACTACTGAACCACCCCTGGGTCAAGGAAGAAATAAAGAAAGAAATTAAAGTCTTTCTTGAATTCAATGAAAATAAAGATACAACATACACTAACCTATGGGACACTATGAAAGCAGTGCTAAGAGGAAAGTTCATAGCACTAAGTGCCCACATAAAGAAAACAAAGAAAGCTCACATTAGAGACTTAACAGCATACCTGAAAGCTCTAGTAAAAAAAAGAAGCAGACTCACCCAGGAGGAGTAGAAGACTGGAAATAATCAAACTGAGGGCTGAAATCAACAAATTAGAAACACAGAAAACAATCCAAAGAATCAATGAAACAAAGAGCTGATTCTTTGAGAAAATCAACAAGATTGACAAACCCCTATCCAAACTAATCAAAAGGCAGAGAAAGAACACACAAATTAACAAGATCAGAAATGAAAAGGGGGACATAACAACAGACACTGAGGAAATTCAGAGAATCATTAGATCTTACTACAAAAGCCTGTATGCCACAAAATTGGAAAATGTAAAAGAAATGGACATTTTTAAAGATAAGTACCATATACCAAAATTAAATCAAGACCAGGTGAACAATTTAAATAGACCTATAGTCATGAGGAAATAGAAGCTGTCATCAAAAACCTCCCAACCAAAAAAAGCCCAGGACCAGAATGTTTTAATGCAGAATTCTACCAGAACTTCCAAGAAGAGCTAATACGTATACTCTTTAATGTGTTTCACATAATAGAAACAGAAGGGTCATTGCCAAACACTTTTTATGAAGCTACAGTTACCCTGATACCAAAACCACACAAAGACTCAACCAAGAAAGAGAATTACAGACCAATTTCACTCCTGAACATCGTTGCAAAAATTCTCAATAAAATACTGGCAAACCAATTCCAAGAACACATCAAAAAATTATCCATTATGATCAAGTAGGCTTCATCCCAGAGATGCAGGGCTGGTTGAACATACGAAAATCTATCAATGTATTCTATCATATAAATAAACTGAAAGAAAAAACCATATGATCATTTCATTAGATGCTGAAAAAGCATTTGACAAAATTCAACACCTCTTTATGATAAAGGTCTTGGAGAGATTAGGTTCATACCTAAATATAATAAAAGCTATATACAGCAAGCCAACAGCTAACATCAAATTAAATGGAGAGAAACTCAAAGCCATTCCACTAAAATCAGGAACAAGACAAGGCTGTCCACTGTCTCCATATCTCTTCAATATAGTTCTTGGAGTTCTAGCAATAGCAATAAGACAACATAAGGAGATCAAGGGGATTTAAATTGGAAAGGAAGAAGTCAAACTTTCGTTATTTGCAGATGATATGATAGTGTACATTTGTGACCCCAAAAACTCTACCTAAGAACTCCTACAGCTGATAAATACCTTCAGTGATGTGGCAGGATACAAGATCAACTCAAAAAAATCAGTAGCTCTCCTATACACAAAGAATAAAGAAGCGGAGAGGGAAATCAGAAAAACATCACCTCTCACGATAGCCACAAATAGCATAAAGTATTTTGGGGTAACAATAACTAAGGAAGTGAAAGATCTATTTGACAAGAACTTTAAGGCTTTGAAGAAAGAAATTGAAGAGGACACCAGAAAATTGAAGGATCTCCCATGTTCTTGGATTGGTAGGATCAACATAGTAAAAATGGCAATTCTACCAAAGCAATCTATATATTCAATGCAATCCCCATCAAAATCCCAACAAAATTCTTCACAGACCTTGAGAAAACAATAATCAACTTTATATGGAAAAACAAAAAACCCAGGATAGCCAAAACAATCCTATACAATAAAGGTACTTCCAGAGGCATTACCATTCCTGACTTCAAACTCTATTACAGAGCTACAGTAATGAAAACAGCTTGGTACTGGCATAAGAACAGAAATGCTGACTAATGGAATTGAATCGAAGACCCGGATATTAATCCACAAACCTATGAACACTTGATTTTTGACAAAGGAGCTAAAATTATACAATGGAAGAAAGAAAGCATCTTTAACAAATGGATTAAAGACCTCAATGTAAATCTGACCACACTGAACCTGATAGAAGAGAAAGTGGGAAGTAGTCTGCAACATATGGGCACAGGAGACCACTTCCTACATATAATCCCAGTAGCACAGACAATAAGAGCAACAATGAATAAATGGGACCTCCGGAAACTAAGAAACTTCTGTAAAGCAAAAGACAATGTCATTAAGACAAAAAGGCAATGTACTCAATGGGAGAAGATCTTCACCATCCCTCATCAGACAACGGCCTGATCTCCAAAATGTATGAAGAACTCAAGAAACTAGACATTAAAATTCCAAATAACCCAATTAAAAAATGGGGTACTGAACTGAACAGAGAATTCTCAACAGAAGAAGTTCAAATGGCCAAAAGATACTTAAAGTCATGTTCAACTTCCCTAGTGATCAGGGAAATGCAAATCAAAACAAATTTGAGATACCATCTTACACCTGTCAGAATGGCTAAAATCAAAAACACCAATGATAACTTATGCTGGAGAGGGTGTGGAGTAAGGGGAACACTCATCCATTGCTGGTGGGAATGCAAACTTGTGCAACCACTTTGGATATGAGTGTGGTGGTTTCTCAGGAAACTGGGAGTCAACCTACCTCAGGATCAAGCAATACCACTCTTGGGAATATACCCAAGAGATGCCCAATCATACTACAAAATCATTTGTTCAACTATATTCATAGCAGCACTATTTGTAATAGCCAGAAGCTGGAAACAACCTAGATGCCCCTCAATGGAAGAATGGATAAAGAAAGTGTGGCACATATACACATTAGAGTACTACTCAGCGGTAAAATACAATGACATCTTGAATTTTGCATGCAAATGGATGGAAATAGAAAACACTATCGTAAATGAGACAACCTAGACCTAAAAAGATGAATATGGTATGTACTCACTCTTTAGTGGATTCTTGCCATAAACAAAGGACTTTGAGCCTATAGTTCATGATCCTAGAGAAGCTAAATAATAAGGTGAACCCAAAGAAAAACATATATAGATCTTCCTGGAAATTGGAAGCAGACAAGATCGCTGGGCAAAAGTTGGGAGCATGGGGGTGGGGATGGGGTGTGGGAAGGGGAGGGGAGAAAGAGAAGGGAGAAGGGGAGGATTGGGGAGAGCTTGGGGGAGTGGGATGGTTGAGATGGAGGAAGGGCAGATATGGGAGCAGGGAAGAAGAAATCTTAATTAAGGGAACCATTTTAGGGTTGGCAAGAGACTTGGATCTGGAGGGGTTCCCAGGTGTTCATGGGGATGTCCCCTGCTAGGTCCTTGGGCAGTAGAGGAGAGCATGCCTGAACTGGCCTTGTCCCATAGCCACACTGATGAATATCTTGAATATCACCATAGAACCTTTGTCCGGTGATGGATGGAGATAGAGACAGAGACCCACACTGGAGCACTGGACTGAGCTCCCAAGGTCCAGTTGAAGAGCAGAAGGAGGGAGAAGATGAGCAAGGAAGTCAGGACCAGTGTGACCAGTGAGACAGTGTGACTGATCTAATGGGAGCTCACCAAGGCCAGCTGGACTGGGACTAAACCAGCATGGGATCAAACTGGACCCTCTGAATGTGGCTCACAATTGGGGCAGAATGAGAAGCCAATGATAATGGCACTGAGATTTCTCTACTGCATGAACTGGCCTTTTGGGATCTTATTCTATTTGGATGCACACCTTCTTAAGCCTGGATAGAGGGGGGAGGGATTGGACTTCCCACAGGGCAGGGTTCCCTGCCCTCCCTTAGGACTGGAGGGGGAGTGGGGATGGGGAGTGAGAGAGTGGGAGGGAAATGGGAGAAGGGGGTAGGTGGAAATTTTGAATGGTATTATTTATAAAGCAATAAAAAATATACATTTAGATAAAAAAAAAAAAGAAAATGCCAGGGAATGTTAAGAGCATTAGACAAAGTTTGAGAAATCTGGAAAGTAAACTCTGAGCCATTATCCGACTGAAGAGAGGTTGGGATTCCAAAATGGGGATGATTTCTTGGAGGAGGAGATCGGAAACTATCTGGGCCCTCTTGTTAGTGGTGGAAAATGCTTCAATCCACCCAGACATGGTGTCCCCCACCAAAACCAGGAGATATTTAACTCATCTGACTGTGTGCATATGAGTAAAAGAAAGCTGTCAGTCAGTTCCTGGTGGGTGGGAAAAGGGAAGCCACAATATTTGGTCTTGGGATCTGACTTTTGACTGATTTTACAAGGGGCACTGATAGCTTTTAAGAACTCTAAGTCCTCAGGGGTGGGTTGGAGGTGAGCCTTGACAAAATGAAGCAGCTTTGCTATTAGGATGGAAGAGCTGATGTGGGTAGGACAGAATTTGCTGGGTGGCAGGGGGTATCTGCGAGAATGTGGGCTGTATTGTATGAACCCCCTGAGGTGACTGAGGTAGGTTTGGGCTCTGGAATGTGGCTGTTTCAGCTGCTTGGTCAGCCCGGTTATTTCCCTTGGAAATAATGGAACTGTTGGTCTGATGAGACTAGCAGTGAATAATTTCTATGGCTTTGGGGAGATTTGAGGCTTTTGACAAGTCCATAATGTAACCTGAGTTAGTTATGGATCCTCCTTTTGTTGTAAGAAGCCCACATTCTTTCCAGATAGCTGCATGGGACAGGAGAATATGAAAGGCATATTTGGGGTCTGTGTAAACATTTAAAGATTGTCCCTGTGCTAACTGGAGGCCACAGGTAAGGGCTATTAACTCAGCCTGCTGATTAGTGGTATGGGCAGGGAGTTCCTGTGCCTCCACTACCCCAGTATCCAATACTATGGCATAGCCTGCTCTACAGGTCCCATCACATAAAAAGGAGCTGCCACCTGTGTACCAGGTATAAGTGTCCTGGGGCAGTTTGCCCTCATGTATATGTGAGGGGTGGGGCAGTAGATCCTCTAAGATCTCTATACAGGAATGAGATAGGGAATAATTAGTAAGGTCTTATAATTGGATAATGATGGGGGAATGGTGTCTAGCAAGAAGGGTTTTGGGTGTCTCAGACTTGGGGTTCACCTGTGAGGCTGGTAAAGGAAAAGACATATTGGAGCTGGGAGGTTGGGAGGCTAGAAGGAGGAGAAGGGGAGCTGCTGGCAAGTCTGTGGTAAGGTGAATAGAAGGAGCAAACAAAATGGAAGCTCCTACTTTTGCTAAAAAATCTCTTCCCATAAGAGGTACCGGGCAGGTTGGCATAACCAAAAATGAATGAGTGAGATAAATACCCATAAAAACACAGTTAAGTGGTGGTCTGCTGAGGTAGATAATGCTGTCCCCCTACCCCAACAATAGGGAAACTAGAAGGAGAGGTAGGCGCCCAGAATTTTCTCAGTGCTGAGTATATGGCTCCAGTGTCCAGGAGAAAGGAAGATGGGCCATCCTGATACCATGATGTTTACCCATGGCTCCCTGTTACAGATGATGGTTGTGATCAGGTCAAAGGAGCCTGGGCAGCCTCACTTGTCCATGGCCAGACCTCAAAGGTCAACTTGGGAATTTTCTGGGTTTGATGTTTCCATGCCACTATGTGCACAGGAACAATTGACTGCCAAATGTCCTTCCCTATGGCATCTTGGACAAGGTCTCATGGGACCAAGATTAGGGCATGCTCGGGCCCATTGACCACATTTGAATCATGAGCCTGGTGGTTCTCGAGCCCTGGGGGGCAAGGGAGCAGCATGGACAGCACAGATCAGCTTGTTGCCTCTGCTGGTCAGAGAGCTGTAGCTAGCACATGACAGTGATTGAGGGCTTGTTGTTTCTTGCATGGTATACTTTAAAAGCCAACTCCAAGACTTCTGCCTGTGGGGTCAAGGGGCCTTTCTCCAAACATCAAAGTTTAGCCTTAATGTCAGGGTAGCACTGAGGAAAAAAAATGGGTCATGAGTAACTGTCTGCCTTCCATGGTTTCTGGAACTAAGTTAGTATATTGTAACAGAGCTTTAGGGAGGCATTCCAAATATGAAGAAGGATTTTCCTTCGTATCTTTTTCTTTTTTGTTTTTGTTTGTTTTTTGTTTTTTTGTTTTTCAAGACAGGGTTTCTCTGTAGCTTTTGGAGCCTGTTCTGGAACTAGCTCTTGTAGACCAGACTGGCCTCGAACTCATAGGGATCCGCCTGCCTCTGCCTCCCGAGTGCTGGGATTAAAGGCGTGCTCCACCACCGCCCGCTTTCCTACGTATCTTGAATGACCTCTGAAAGCTTATTATAGTTTACTAGCTTAAGGGCAGTTTTTTTTGGAGACCTGCCAGAAGGCAAGTCAAAAACTGGTCCCTAGCTAAAATCCCACCTGGAGTGTTATAGTCCCAGTGAGGTTCCTGCTCAAGGACCGCTTCTGGCCTGGAGGGTGTATTGCATGTGTTTGGTGAATATCGTCTGCATGTAGTCTGGCCTGCTCCCAAACTCCTCAGGAAGTAGGTTATTAGATTGGATTATATAGATAGCATGAAAGGTGAGATTATAAGACTGGGTAATATATTGGAATTGCTTTATGAAAGTGGTAGAATTGAGACCAGGATTTACAGAAACAGGGAAAAGCTGGCAATCTAGGCCAAAGTTGGCCTGACACAGAAAACTGCAAGTGAGCCGAGCAAGGCACAGGAGCGCTGAGCTATCTCCAGGAACACCGAGTAACCAACTGGGTACCTAGAACTGTGACACTGACTGTAGTATGAGGAACACCCATCTGAGCTGTGGATTCACTGGCACCTAGAAGATTATTCACCAGAATCTCAGACAACCCCAACCACACCTATTAGAGGAAAAGATGAGTAGAAAAGGTAAGATCACATGCTACACCACAAAGAGCAACACAACACCAATAAAACCTAAAGATCCTACAACAGCAAGACCTGAACAACCAAATATGGATGAGCCAGAAGAAAATGAACTAAAAAAATAACTTCAAGAGTGAAAGACCCCAACCGATTTTTCATAAGGAACTGAATGAGTTGGGTAATGGAAAACTACAAAGCGTGATAAACCGGTTTGACCATTGCATTCCAGCAGATTCTTCCTCGCGCCCCCCCACCCCCTGCTGGGCAGGAAGGCTAGCAATTATCAGGACCAGTTACAGTCTTCTAGGCAGATGGTTATCAGAATGGTCATAGTGAATGATTACCAGACTGGAAACTGAATCACAATGGAACAAGCAGGATGTCACATGTCACATAGCCAGCAGGATGTCACATACTTGAGTTTTTTGGAAATAGGCTGGACTATGCTAATTTCATTCTGGATTGAACTCTGGTTTGACTATCTAGACCAATCCCAATTGTACCCATACCCCATATTTTAATTCATGTAAAACTTGTAATTTTGTCTATAAAAGCTTGCTTGCCTGGATGCTCGGGGTGCTTAGCTATCCCAAAGCTGTGCACCTGCTGCAATCATGAAATAAACCTGGTGCTTTTGCATCTGATGGCCTCGTTATTGAGCCTAGGGGCTCCTCGGTGACAAGACCATTTTGAGGGTCTTTCAAAGAGAATGTTAGAAATTCTTAAAAATGAAATGAGAAATTACCTTAAAGAAATTGAGGAAAAGACAACCAAAAAATTGGAAGATATCAGTAAATCACTTAAAGAAAAACAAGAAAAAGAAATCAAACAAATAAAAGAAACTATTCAGGACTTGAAAACTGAAATAGAAAAAATAAAGAAAACACAAACTGAAGGAATTATAGAAACAGAAATCATGAGAAAAAGATCAGGAACCACAAATGCAAACATGAACAGCAGAATACAAGAGATGAAAGAAAGAATCTCAAGCACTGAAGATACAATAGAGGAAGTAGACTCATCAGTTAAAGAAAACATTAAATCTAACAAAAGCTTAACCCAAAATATGCAGTAAATATGGGACACCATGAAAAGGCCAAATCTTAGAATAATAGGTATAGAAGAAGAAGAAGAAGAAGAAGAAGAAGAAGAAGAAGAAGAAGAAGAAGAAGAAGAAGAAAAGAAGTTGTTCAACTCAAAGGCACAGAAATTTTATTTAACAAAATCATAGAAGAAAACTTTCCCTACCTAAAGAAAGATGTGCCTATGAAAATACAAGAAGCTTACAGAACAGCAAGTAGACTGGATCCAAAAAAAAAAGTCCCCTTGCCACATAATAAACAAACACTAAATATACAAAGTGAAGAAAGAATATTAAGAGCTTCAAAGGAAAAGGCCAAGTAACATATAAAGGTAGACTTATCAGAATTACACCTGACTTCTCATTGGAGACGATGAAAGACAGAAGGTCATGGTCAAGCATTATGCAGACATTAAGAGACCACAGATGCCAGCCCAGACTACTATGCCCAGCAAAACTGTCAATCACCATAGGAGGACAAAACAAGATATTCCATGACAAATCTAGATTTCACCAATACCTGGCCACAAACCCAGCCCTACACAAAATACTAGAAGGAAAACTCCAATCCAAGGAAGATGGCTACACCAACAAAACCACAGACAATTGATGATCTCATAACAGCAAATCCCAAAGAAGAAAAAAATGCACAAATTAACATCACCAACAATGGAAACTAAATTAACAGGGGATAGCAATTACTGGTCATTAATATCCCTTAATGTAAATGGATTCAACTCACTTATAAAAAGGCACAGGCTAACAGATTGGATATAAAAACAGAATCCATCCTTCTTCTGCATACAAGAAACACATCTCAACCTCAAAGACAGACATCATCTCAGAGTAAAGGGTTGGGAAAAATATACCAATCAAATGGACCTAAGAAACAAGCAGGTGTAGCTATCCTAATATCTAACAAAATAGACTTTAAGCTAAAATCAGTCAAAAGAGACAAAGAAGGTCATTTCATATTAGACACAAGAAAAATCCATCAAGAGGAAATTTCAATACTGAACAAAAGTGATCCCAAAAATTCTACCAAGGAACATCTGTAACTCATAAACACTTTCAGCAATGTAGCAGGATACAAGATTAACTCAAAAAAATCAGTAGCCCTCCTGTACATGGATGATAAAAGGGCTGAGGAAGAAATCAGAGAATCAAAACTCTTCACAATAGTCACAAATGGCATAAAATATCTCAGAGTAACTCTAACCAAACAAGTGGAAGATTTGTATGACAAGAACTTTAAATCTTGGAAGAAAGAAATTGAAGAAGACACCAAAGAGTGGAAAGAACTCCCATGCCCTTGGGTAGGCAGAATTAATATAGCAAAAATGGCAATCCTACCAAAAGCAATGTACATATTCAATGCAATGCCCACCAAAATCCAACAAATTTTTCAAAGACATTGAAAGGACAGTACTCAAGTTCATTTGGAAAAGCAAAAAACCCAGGATAGCCAAAACAATCCTGGGCAATAAAAGAACTTCTGGAGGCATCGCAATCCCTGAGTTCAAACTATACTACAGAGCTACAGTACTGAAAACAGCCTGGTACTGGCATAAGAACAGACAGGAGGACCAATGGAACCGAATAGAAGACCTGGATATCAATCCATACATCTTCGAACACCTGATATTTGATAAAGAAGCAACAAATATCAAATGGAAAAAAGAAAGCATATTCAACAAGTGGTGCTGGCATAATTCGATATCAACATGTAGAAAAATGAAAATAGACCCATATCTATCACCATGCACAAAACTCAAGTCCAAATGGATCAAAGACCTCAACATAAAGCCAGCCACACTGAGCCTTATAGAAGAGAAAGTGGGAAGTACGCTTGAATGCATTGGCACAGGGAACCACTTCCTAAATAGAACCCCAGCAGCAAGACACTGAGAGAAACAATTAATAAATGGGACCTCCTGAAACTGAAAAGCTTCTGTAAAGCAAAGGACATGGTCAACAAGACAAAATGACAGTCTACAGAATGGGAAAAGATCTTCACTAACCCCACATCAGACAGAGGTCTGATCTCCAAAATATACAAGGAACTCAAGAAATTGGACACCAAACGAACACATAATCCAATGAAAGATGAAGTACAGACCTAAACAGAGAACTCTCAACAGAGGAATCTAAAATGGCTGAAACACACTTAAGGAAATGTTCAACATCCTTAGTCATCAGAGAAACGCAAATCAAAACAACTCTGAGATTCCATCTTACACCTGTAAGAATGGCCAAGATCAAAAACACTGACGACAACTTATGCTGGAGAGGTTGTCGGAAAAGGGAACACTTCTGCATTGCTGGTGGGAATGCAAGCTGGTTCAACCCCTTGTGATGTCAGTGTGGCGATTTCTCAGAAAATTAGGAAACAACCTTCCTCAATCCCAGTAATACCACTTTTGGATATATATCCAAAGGATGCTCAATCGTGCCACAAGGACATGTGCTCAACTATGTTCATAGCAGCTTTATTTGTCATAGCCAGAACCTGGAAACAACCTAAATACCCCTCGGCCAACGAATGGATAAGGAAAATGTGGTACATTTACATAATTGAGTACTAAACAGCAGAAGAAAATAACGACATCTTGAATTTTGCAAGAAAATGTTCGGAGCTAGAAAACATTATTTTGAGTGAGATAACCTAGACACAGAAAGACAATTATCACATGTACTCACTCATAGGTGGTTTTTAAACATAAAGCAAAGAAAGCCACCCTACAAACCACAATCCCAGAGAACTTAGACAACAATACATACACTAAGAGAGACTTACATAGATCTAATCTACATGGGAAGTAGAAAGTAGAAAAAGACAAGATCTCCTGAGTAAATTGGGAGCATGGGGACCTTGGCGGAGGGTTGAAGGCAGGAGGGGAGAGGCAGTGAGGGGAGGAGAGAGAAATGTAGGGCTCAATAAATAGCAATAAAAAAGGAAAATAAAGAAAGTGGTAGAATTAGATATATAAGACCCCAGTTTTTGTTCTATATGGGAGAGCTCTGAGAGGGAGAAAGGAATGTGTACCTCAATCAATCCATCTATGCCAGCCACCTCTCACAATGGGAGAACTGCAGCTGGCTTGGATTGTTCATGGTTGAGTTCCATGAACCTGGTGAGTGTGAGAGGAGGGCAAAGGTGGATACCAGAGAAGGGCATCTGCTGTGGATAGGCACTGGAGAGGAAGAATGATCCAGTAGAGTTGATGGAGTAGTTAGTGGGGGGTTAGGGAGAGCTGAAGATGGAGTGGAGGGAGGTGGTGAGGCAGCGGGAAGTAAATGAGCAGAAGTGTCTGTCTGTTAAGTCAGGAAGGTGTGGATTCCCTTGTGGGGTCCAGAGCAGTAGCTAAAGGAACAGGGGTAGGAGCTGGAGGGACGGCGTAGGAGCTAAAGGAACAGGGTAGGAGTTGAAGGGATGGTGGTAGGAGCTGAGGAATAGGGGTAGGAGCTGAAGGAATGGTGGTAGCTGCCCACTGAAGTTGAAAAGATGGGGGTTCATTAGCTGGGTCCAGAGAGGAAGTGGAGGGTTCTTCCAGCTTAGGTGGCATATCCAGTAACATGTGAGCAGGTTGACAACTTGCAAGGACAGAGGGCTTAGGCTTAGAGCTTAGACATTAAAAGGCTTGGCTGTAGGGAAGCTCCTTCCATTTGCCTGTGCGCTGACAGTAGTTAGAAAGCTCCCATAGAATATCAGGATCAAAGGTGCCATTAGGCGGCCACTTTAGATTGTTATCTAAATTGTAATAAGGCCATTTTTTTTGAACAAAGATGGACAAGTGTGGGAATCTGTAAGTAGGGCATTAAGGCCTGGGGTTTTAGGGCCTCTAAAAGGCATCACAGGGGGGAGGCTGGATTGATGGGCTTGGATGGCTTGCTACCCATAGCTGAAACCGTGAAAACCTGCAAAAATGGTGATATCACAAGTCCTATAGGAAGGTTTCTCCCCTCTATAGGCAGGGTGTAAATCGACGGCGAACACCATAGGGCCTTAGGAGAGCGTCCTCTGCCTACAGGTGGGGCGCTAAAGCCTGACTGGATCCAATCAGGGTGACTCAGAACCAGAGAGGCCAGAGGCCACTCCGAGCAGCCTTTCATGATGGGGGAAAAAGAAAAGAAAAAGAAAAAAGAGAAAGAAAAACCTGAAGGACCCTGGGCCCCAGTCATGGGAGGACCAATCCCGGGTCGTCCAAACATGATTTTAGCTAAGGGAAGCAATCCAGAGATGAATGTCAGTGAAGGGCTCAATTGTAGCTGGAATGACATGGTTGGGGGCCGTCCCCCATTCCAGGAACACCAGAAGATTTCCAGGAGCTCAACAGTCAATTCTTTGGGTTTGGAGAAACAGTTAAGCTGACCAGAATGGGGGAAACTCACCAACTGAAGCTGGTGGTGTGCGTAGAAACTGTGCTCAGGCAGATGGAACACGTGGTTGTTGTGGGGAAAGTACCTGGTTCCAGATCCCAACCCCAGGAGAGGAGCTCGGGGCGGGAGAGCCTCGTGAGTCTTACGGCACCAATGAAATTATCTGACGTGAATGAGAAGGAAACACGAAACATGCAACAAACCTGCTTAGGAGCTTATTAGAGAGGACATGTACAACCCTGGGGATGTCAGTGTGCAGAGGGAGAGAGAGAGGGGAAGATGGCACGTCCAGCTTTTAAAAGCTGCCTAGTGTATGCACACAGGGGGTTGATGTGGCTACGTCATACGCAGATGATGGGGTTCATGCATGTGTACAAGGGCTTAGCTGAGTCATACGTGGATGATGTAATCTCTGTGGCACATGGTTCATGTGGGGCCCTTTAACATCGCTGGGGGCCATTAGGCACTTCTGCCTGAGGGCTTGTCTGCACATGCATGGAGCTTAGAACCTGGAAGTCCCAAAAAACCAGCAAGCGAACAAGCATAACATATGCAGGGTCCATGACTGCTACTTCAGCCTCTGTCAGCCCTGCTTAGTTGATCACGAGCCCTGCTTGGTGGATCCTGTGCGCCATGTCCTCCTGGTGTCCATTCTTCTGCTGGCTCCTACACTTTTTTCCTCCCACTCTCCCATGGGGTTCCATGAGCTCCGAGGGAGGGACCTGGCAGAGACCTCTAATTTGGATTCATTCTCCACCAAATGTTTGTCTGTGGACTGAGACTTTATATTTTCTTTATTCCTGGTATTCATCAAAGTTCCAATCCAATATTCCTTCCTGATTTCCTTTTTCATATGTCTTAGAATAGCCTTGTGTCTGAAGTCTATGTAGCCACCCTTTCAGATGTTTCTGGTTTCTTTTATAGCCTTGGGGGCAGAGACTGCATGGGACATGTGTGGCAATGATGTAATCTTTCAGCCCAGGCCCCACTTAGCTCCGTGTCTTCTCTCATTTTGTCTTCTTATATTGTTGATGTACCTTTTAATTCTTAAACTCTTTGTTATGTGCTATTTTAAAGTGAATCACAGACATTCTGAAAATTTTTACCTTGAAAAACCTCAGTTTGCATCCCTAAAAAGAACATTTTCATAAGTGGACAAAAATATTATTAGGATGCTTGACAGAATTAATAATTTATTTGTATAATTGAATTCCCCATTCATATACAAATTTCCTCAATTATCTCCATAATGCCTTTTACAGCTGCTTTGTCAAAACTCACATCTAAGCCAGGACAAGGCATTTTATCAAGTTGTAAGAATCCCCAACTCTTCTAAAATCTAAGTCAATCCCTTTGTCCTACTCTGATTTGATGAGAGGAAAGGACAGCTGTCCTAAAGGACACTTTAAGTTTTTGATTTGACTGATTGTTTCCTCATAATGCCTTAAAACTAGTGTCTCTATGTATTAGTTAGGGTTTCTATTGCTGTGGAGAGACACTAAGACCACAGCAACACTTATAAAGGAAAACATTTCATTGGCTGACAATTGTAATTAAAATGGTTTACAATTCAGAGGTTTAGTCTGTTCTCATAATTGTGGGAAGCATGGTGGCATGTAGGCAGACATGGTGCTGGAGGAGGAGCTGAGAGTTGCAGATGGCAGGAAGACACAACAAACCCCTGGCCTGATTTGAGCATCTGAGACTTCAAGGCCTGCCTCCAGCAACATACTTCCTCCAACAAAGCTGCACCTACTCCAGCAAGGCAATACTTTTTAATAGTGGCATTCCCTATGAAGGAATGCCATGGGGGGCATTTTTTCAAACCATCACATTCTATCATTAATTTTAAACTGAAAATCTGTACCTGTAAAATAACTAGCTTCTCCCATCTGCTGTCTCTATGAGCTACTTCTAGGTGTTTCCTATAAGCAGAATATTACAAAATGCATTTTTTTGTGTGCCTGGTTTATTTCACGTAACACAAATATTTTAAGAATCAATCATGTTCTAGACATATATGAATTTCATTTTTTAAAGCAAAATTATATTTGATTATACATATATGCCATATTTTATTTACTTATTTTCTATGAACGGAAGAATCATTCTGTAATTAAGACCAGTCTCATTTCACAAGGTGACTAATCAGAGCCAAAAGCTTTGTTGGAAGTTTAAATCAAGATGCAGGACATTTTGGAATTATTGCCTTGTAAATAAAGTGGCTGTTTTTTTGCTGTAGATTTCTTTGTTGTAACTGACCACCCTTCTGTTACAAATTTGGGAATTAATTCCCACAGTTCAGCATTGTTTGGTTATTTGCTGAGTACTATCTTCCCTATGCTTTTGGAGTTTCCTGATTATGCTCCCCTAGCTACATGGGAAACAGCTTCCATTGTCAGGCTTTTGCTCCTCTCTCCGATGTAAACATAGACATCTACCTTCCTGCAATTATCTTTGTTGACAGGCATTTGGCCAATGTTTAGGGTCCAAGCAAAAGCATTCCACTTAAGACATTCCCAGATATCAAAAGACATAGAATTACTACATGCCCAAAGCTATTAATTCATAGCTGCTCACATAGATAGAAAAAAATAAGCATGCCTTGGTTTTACCTCACTTATAGGTAAGAAAAGTGATGACCTAAAACTAACCTTGCATTAAAAGATTCCTGACTCCTCACCTCACCTTCACCCCAGTTCTCAGGAAAAATAATTAACCATTTGCCCACAGCCTCGAGGAAGACAAACCTCCACTGGCACCTCTAATAGACACCAAGCACACGGCCCCGCATCATCCCCTGGATCTTATCTTAGAGCAAAGATGTAAACTTCAGATCCAAAAGGCCTTTAGAGCTTACGAACATTTGGCAAAAGTGCTAATGGACAAGGATCATAGACTTCCCTTGTCTGCTTACATCGGCTGCCTGGCTACTTATGCCTGCAAGGTTTTGTGGGTCTTTATAGCTGGATAAGAACAAAGAGAGTTAACAGAAGCAGGAACAGAAGTCACAGTGTTCCAGAAATTAGATAGGAAAATGAAAAAAGAAGAAAAAGAATATAGCAGAGGATTGAGACAGAGTTAGAGCTCAGAAATTATAGACAGTTAGGACAGAAGAATTGGAATAGAGTGCAAGGAAGAGAGAACAATAAAGAGACATGGATAGAAAGAACATGTTATGAGCAGACTTCTTAACCCTCAGGATTTAGTTCCTTCTGCTTATCATGGTGTCTTTCCTTTGAACCCTGAGAGGAATCCTTAGAGGCTGAACCTTTAGGGTTCCCGATACGTATTCATTTGTCCACATTTTGATTAACGTGAATAATACTGCTATGAGTATGGATGTTCAAATTTCTGATTTCAATTCTTTTGGGCATAAGCCTTGAGGCATGTCATAAAGATTTATTTATTTATTAAGAATCACTATGGTTTCCCACAGTAGTCTTTTATATTCTCACCTGCAATCCTATGAGAGGGTCCTGGTGCCTATCTAGGGGGATCACTCCATTTGTTCCCTGGAATGGACAAATAACTGACCATCTGGGAAAAACAGAAGACCACCTCTGAGAAAGAGAAGATAAGAGCTTTATCCCTTCAGGTTGGTATGAGTCCTAGGCTGGGAGTCTAATAAAATGGTGCTGATTTGGGTATTTTACAGGCTCTTGGGCCCTCCTCTTTTCCCCCATTGGGCCGTTCCAACAGCTGCCCTTGTGCCTTCCTACTGTTTCTCCTCATAATGTCTTCTGTGACCAAAAAGCCAGCATCTCAGAGAGTAGGGCCCCTTTGGCTTTCCTTGTCTACCTATATCCTTTAACATTCCTGTGATCTCACATTGATATCAACAGTTGTTATTTTGTTTCATACTGTTATTTTATGGTTTTAATTGACATGATTATTTTACAAATGAAAAGGATACAATTTGATGTTTTGTTCATATGTACAGTATTTTGACCAACTCCATCATTCTAAATATTTATTTCCTTTTGTATCATACTGAAATCCCCTCTATCTATTTTGGTGCAATAATTACCAGAAATCACTCTTTCCCTGTAACTGTGACTTTGTGCCTATTGACCAGTCTTTCTGTTTGTTCCACCCAGCAACCTTCAGAGTTTCTGGTAGCACTATTGTATTCTATTCTCTGTCTCTATACAGTAAACTTTTTATAAAATCTGCTAGACTTAAATATTTAAACTCTTTGAAGTTTCATTTCATTTCTTAATAGTATCTCATAGCAGTTTTGAGCAGAAGGAATTTAACCACTAAGCCATCTTTCTAGCCCTATAATACATTTTCTTTAAAGTATATTAGTCACATTTCTTGTCATTGGAACAAAATGCCAGAGCAAAGTGTCCTAGGGAAATATGGTGGTTTTCAAAGGTGTTACCTTGGTCATGGTATCTCTTCACAGCACTAGATCAGTATCAGTGACTAGGACTGGAAGGGATGGTTTATCTTGGCTCATAGTTTGAGGGGACAGTCTACCTTGCAGGGAAAGCGTGACAAAGACAGCTGGTGACATTGCATCTGCAGTGAGGATGCAAGGAAGATAAGGAATGATGCTCAACTCTTATTTTTCTTTCTTGTTCAGTCTATGACTTGAATCTAAGGAATGTTGCCATTTACATTTATGGTTGCTGTATTAGTTTTGCTTTTCATTGCTATGAAGAGACACTTTGGCTACAGTAACTCTCATAAAGAAAACATTTAATTGAGGGTGGCTTGCTTACAGTTTCAGAGGTTTAGTCCAATTATCATTTTGAAGGGGAGCATGCAGGCAGATCTGGTGTTGGAGCTGAGAATCCTACACCTTGCAGGAAACAGGAAGTCAACTGATTTTCATATTGAGGGACGTTTGAGTAAAAGAGACCTCAAAGCCCACCTCCACATTGACACACTTCCTCCAACAAGGCTCCTAATAATGCCTCTCCCTTTGAGGGTCATTTTCTTTCAAACCACCACAGTCGCTCTTCCCACCTTAGTTAACCTCATCCAGAAACTTTCCCCCAGACATACACAGAGGTTTGTTTCCATGGTGACTTTAAATCCCATCAAATTGACAATTAAAATTAAGCATCACAGTGAGTTAACCATTTCACTTTTAAATATAAATCATTAAGCTTGAACTACTTTGCTGTACTTGAACAATGTATTTCTTGTATTCTTTTTTATAAATATTCTGTCAGATTTCTGTAGCTTAGATAGATTGTCTAGCAATGACAGTATGAAAGTGATTTATGCAAATGAGGTTGACTACAAGGCTTCTTAGAAACAAGTTCGGTAAGGGACTGGCAGAGTAGATTGGGCAGAAGGAGAAGTTGAACTATGAAGTAATTAAGACAGAAGCTTTGGAGGGTTGTATGGTGAACCATAAAGTTGGAGAAGTCACTTGGTTTCCTTATGTGAGAAAAAAATGTAGCCTTCCTTCACTTCATATTAAAAAATCTTTGGATGCATCTTGCCTGCATGGAAGATGTACGTTCTTTCTTAATGCAGCTACTTTGTAAAAAAAAAAAAAAAAAGAATTTCCTAGAGGAATTTAACTGTGAGTTTTCAATAGCCAGGACTCTTGGAATCTGGAGGAATACGTTTTTTGATTCTGAAAAGGGAAAATAGATGGTACTCCATTGCATTTAGTATAGACTGATGTGGTATTGTTTTTGATTATGTCTTTTTAAAGAAATGGCATATTTATTAAATTATACTTTAAAGGATTTTGTAATTATCTTTAGTTTTTTTTCATAGCAAAGAAATAAATGTTGTCTTCACCATGCCACCAAATTCATCTACATTTTTTTTTCTCTCCATTTCTACTGCTTGGAATCCATTCAGTTCTTCTTGAAAGTTTTCCTCCCAGTAAACACCAATCTGTGTTAGGGCAACAGCTTTTTAGGCTTCTGGTATTCTCATTTTCTCTGTGTTGATTTGTGAAGTGTTTTCACTTAATATTGCTTCCAGAACAAATTTCTACAAGCCTCATGGCTAAAAACAATCATAATGGTGATGCCAAATTTCTATGGATTAGCTATCTAACTAGGTATATTTGGGTTAAGTAAGTTGGTTGCTTAGGATCTTGCAATTCCTACATAAACATGTGTAAAGTTAGACTCCTCTCTGGAGGCTTTTGAGGATAAATTTTCTTGTTCAGATTGTTAATCTGAATCAGTTCCTTGCCTTTGTAGAACTGAGGTTTCCCCCTTTTTCTTTTTGAAGGCCATTTTGTTAGTTTAAAAAGAAAAACATCTTGGTAGGCAAGTTGTAAGTCTTGTTAGCTTCCCAGAGAAGATGAAAGAAGCAGCTATAAAAACCACACTGCCTGTAAGCATCGGGGTTTTGCTAGCCACCTTGACTGCAAAATAAAAATTATATAATTATCAACATTGAATTTAAAGCAAGGAATTAGGTCAAGAATAAAGAAAAATCTTTCAGGAAAAAAACATGTGGATTAAATAATTTTTAGTTGTTGACAAAGAAATTTGTTCTTCAATTTTATCTATATTGACCAAATTCAGTTTTCCAACTTTTAGTTGCTGCTGTTTTCCTTGAAGTGATTTCATTTTGCTTATATATATTAGAAGCATCAAGTTTATAATTGGTGTGTGTGTGCGCATGCATGTGTATGTGAATGTGTGCCACAGCCATTGGCACCTGTCTAGTGGTAAGAGGACAATTTTGGGGGGTTGGTTCTCATTCTACTCTGGGTTTCTAGTGGGCTGTAGAGGGTGGAAAGCCAACTGAGGTCATCAGGCTTGCGTGGGCAGTACTTTTAACCAATGCACTATCTTACTGGCCTATTTAAACCTCCCTTTTAAAGTACTAATTTTAAATAATAATAGTACCTTTCTTATTTTACTTCCTAGAAGTTTGTGAAATTTATGTGTTGCAATAATAAGCTGTTGTGTGATATTTTGTTTGTGTTCTGACAAATAAAACTTGCCTGGAAATCAGAGGGCAGAGCTAGTCACCAGTTAACTATAGAAGCTGGGTGGGGGTAGCTCACACCTTTGATTCCAGCAGTTGGAAGGCAGAGAGAGGAAGTGTTAAGGCAGGGCAGAGACAGGATCTCGGCTTTTTGAATTGATGACAGAGACAGGAAGGAAGCAACTGGTGGCTGCTCTGATCTTCCAGGTTTTACTTGGATATCTAACTCCTGATTTTTATTGATTAAGATTAATTAGATTCATGCTTCATCTCCTAGTACCCAATGTGGCATCATCTTTACTTTCACCATTATTGTCAGCAGATTTGGTGAGACAATTCGGGCATTAGTTTAAAAAAAAAGTTTTTTCCACCTTAAAAAATTGGAAATACTATTACAATGGAGGGAGTTAGGTCTCTGTATGATTATACAATGGATGTTTTAAAAAAGAACAATTAAATGATGGGATAATTAACTTAGATGGGATTTACATAATGTCAATTATAAACATTATTGGTTTGATTATTCTTGTTTTATCCCTAAAAAGTTGGTTGATATAAGTGCTGAGTTTGTTGATATGAGTGCCAAGGTACAGGCCTTAGAAAAAGTTAGTAAAGAAAATAATGCCATTTGACTGATACATTACAAGCCTTAAGAGATATTCAGATAAAGACAGAGGAATTTAAAGGAGAACTAACCTCAGCATTACATTATAAGGTTAGAGAGGAACAGTCCAAGGTTTTCAAACAACCAACCTTAATTTATCCAGTCACCAACAGGAACTGCCAAATGACAGGCATCTCCAAGGCTGTGTAAGAGCTGACTGGGTTCTTGTGGAAATGATAGATTTGAGGAGATTTAAGGAAGTGATAGTCTCATATGGTATGCATTTACCTTTTGGGAAGCAGATATCAATTTATGGTCAACTAGTAATGGAATTGTCCCACAAGACTGGAAAGACTTGATTACAGCAGTATTAGTGACTAGTAGTCAATTGCAGTAGACAACCTGGTAGAAAAATGAGGCTAGGACCATTGAACAATGAACTAGGTTAGACGTATGAGAATCTCCCAAGACCAACTTCTTGGAGAAGGTGATTATGCTGATGTACAAAAACAGTCTCTATATGATGATCATTCCTTGGCTCTATGTTGTGCAGCAGCTTTGAATGTTTGGGATAGAATTGAAGAAGTTGGAAAGAGAACTGAGTCATTTACATTAAGTTATACAGGGACCGAAAGAATCTTCACTGCTTTCTTTTTTCCTTCTTTCTTTCTTTCTTTCTTTCTTTCTTTCTTTCTTTCTTTCTTTCTTTCTTTCTTTCTCTCTTCCTTCATTTCTTTCTTTTAACAAAGATTGACTTCAGCTGTAAATAGAATGATATCAAATTCAGAAGATAGACAAATAATAGTTGAATCTTTGGCTTTTTAAAATGCTAATTTACAATGCAAAATGGTAATTAGGCCTTTAAAGGAAAGCACAGCATCCATAGAGGAATGGATCTGAGATATAGTCAATATTGAATCTCATAACTATGATGATGCTTGGATAGGAGAAGTGATTTACAGAGGCTTGAAGAAAAATAAAAAAGGCAGAGTTTTAATTGTGGCAAACAAGGTCACCTAAAAAAGGAATTATAGGCAGGGTGTTTGTAGAAACAATGCTTTTGCTAAGAATAATCCAAACAGAAGGCTCCTCCTTTCTGGAGTATGCAAAAGGTGTGGCAATGGCAGATATTGGACCAATGAATGCAGATCAAGAGGAACAGACGAGATAACCTTTGCCATCTGAAAATACCTTGGGAGGCCTCTTGTAGGACACTTGTCAAATTTGATTCAGTCATTCACTGTGGAGAGAAACTCCTCCCTGAAGCAATTAAAGGACATAATGCCTATTGTAAAAAAAAAAACAACAAAAAAACCAAACCCAAAACAAAACAAAAAACCATACTGCTCTGGATGATAGAACAGCTTTAGAAGATAAAACAAAAAATTCCATAAAGCAAATACTATAAAGAGTAGATTTGAACAAGAGAGACCTCTTCATTAGAAGAGGCGATAGTTCATCAAATAATTCATTCAATCTAAACTAACTTATAAGACCAACAAATAATTTTCATTAGACCAGATATAACTTGCCAAAAAGGGACCTTCCCAAAATAAGGGTTGTGGCAGAGTTTTGCTTTGTCTTTTCAGGAGAATGAAGGCATCCAGGTAATATGGGAACCACTGGACAAATGAGACATCTGACGAAAAAGGACAAATAATTCAGAGAAAATGTCCAAAGAAAAAGAATAAATTGGCCTATTGGTATATCACATATCCAACAGGATAAAATTTCATAAATCTTCCAAAATTTTGTCTTTGCTGTTCTCTATAGACTTATAATGTTAATGGTCTTTTTGTAGTTCCCACTCCAATTACAAATTAAAGCTGAAGTTGAAGTTGAAGTGTGGCTCTCTCTTTCTCTAAACTCAAGCATGCTTGTTAAAGGACAATCCAAAATCTCGGTCTCATGTGAGAAGAGTCACCTGATATGGGACAAAAGAAAAATTAGGACTATTCTATTGCCACTAATCTCATAATACTTTGGTTTTATTTTGAGTCTTTAAAATTTTTCTTGCTCAAAGGGTTATGGATATTTGTTATCACTTAGGGTTGTTGGTTACAAGTTGTTATTTGTAATGGTCAGGAAAAAGACTGAACAAGGGAGATTTGATTCAGGGATCTTCTTATGAAAAGAAAAATTGGAGGATATAGAAATGATAGGATAAACGGTATTCAACTTCATATGGAAAAGCAAAAACCCAGGATAGCCAAAACAATCCTGGGCAACAAAAGAACTTCTGGGCATCACAATCCCTGACTTCAAACTCTACTACAGAGCTACAGTACTGAAAAATATCAAGTGGAAAAAAGAAAGCATATTCAACAAGTGGTGCTGGCATAATTCGATATCAACATGTAGAAAAATGAAAATAGACCCATATCTATCACCATCCACAAAACTCAAGTCCAAATGGATCAAAGACCTCAACATAAAGCCAGACACACTGAACCTTATAGAAGAGAAAGTGGGAAGTACGCTTGAACGCATTGGCACAGGGAACCACTTCCTAAATAGAACCCCAGCAGCAAGGCACTGAGAGAAACAATTAATAATGGGACCTCCTGAAACTGAAAAGTTTCTGTTAAGCAAAGGACACGGTTAATAAGACAAAACAACAGCCTACAGAATGGGAAAAGATTTTCACTAACCCCACATCAGACAGAGGTCTGATCTCCAAAATATACAAAGAACACAAGAAATTGGACAACAAAAGATCACGTAATCCAATAAAAAAATGGAGTATAGACCTAAACAGAGAACTCTCAACAGAGGAATCTAAAATGACACTTAAGGAAATGTTCAACATCCTTAGTCATCAGAGAAACGCAAATCAAAACAACTCTGAGATTCCATCTTACACCTGTAAGAATGGCCAAGATCAAAACACTGATGACAACTTATGCTGGAGAGGTTGTAGGGTAAAGGGATCACTTCTGCATTGCTGGTGGGAATGCAAACTGGTACAACCCCTTTGGATGTCAGTGTGGCAATTTCTCAGAAAATTAGGAACCAACCATCCTCAAGACCCAATAATACCACTTTTAGGTATATATCCAAAGGATGCTCAATCGTGCCACAAGGACATGTGCTCAACTATGTTCATAGCAGCTTTGTTCGTCATAGCCAGAACCTGGAAACAACCTAAATGCCCCTCGATTGAAGAATGGATAAAAAAAAATGTGGTACATTTATACAATGGAGTGCTACACAGCAGAAAAATATAACGACAGCTTGAATTTTGCAGGAAAATGGATGGAACTAGAAAGCATTATTTTGAGGTAACCCAGACACAGAAAGACAATTTTCACATGTACTCACTCATAGGTGGTTTTTAAACATAAAGCAAAGAAAGCCATCCTACAAACCACAATCCCAGAGAACTTAGACAACAATACGGACACTAAGAGAGACTTACATAGATCTAATCTACATGGAAAGTAGAAAGTATAAAAAGACACCTTCTCCTGAGTAAATTGGGAGCATGGGGACCTTGGGGGAGGGTTGAAGGAGGGAGGGGAGAGGCAGGGAGGGGAGCAGAGAAAAATGTAGAGTGCAATAAATATCATGGAAAAATAAGAAAGAAAAAAAGATATTTTCCTATAAAATAAAAAAGAAATGATAGCATGAAAGGGTAGATCATTGAATCTACATTTAAATCTAAACAACAACTACTAGTCTTAAATACTTTATATTGGTATGGATTTTATACATTGATACAAATTTGAGGTTATTTTTATTAGAACCTAGGTTTCTACTCTTGTTTAAGGTATCGCACCTATACAAATTATTTAACAATATAATGTAAATTTCAAGTATTTGAAAATTATTATTACAAACTAGGATAATAAAGAAATGCAGGCTAGTAGTTAGTCACCTATTACAATCAAACTTGTAGTCATGTTTAGTATGTTTTCAAGGTGAAGCAGAAATATATTTTAGGGTGATAGGTGGTCTTCAAACACTTTCAGAGAGCCATATAATATGTCATTTAAGATGTTTTAATAACATAAGGGTTTTTTTTTTTTAATGACAATGAGTCATGTCTGCTCCTGGCAGTACCAATCTACTTCAGAGAAGAAGATGGGCATCAACGAAACTTCATATGAAGTTTATTTCTTTTTTGACAAAAGTTAGCCACTGGGCAAGAAAGTTCCCTTGTCTTGACTACTGACAGCATGCTGTCCAAATTGGACAAGCAGAATACCAAAGAAAATCACTGCTGAACTTCACCAAGACAAGGCAGGACACTCCTTCAGAATATCCTGCTTCACAGAAACATCTGTCAGATATTCTAGGTCTGCAGGCTGAAGATGGATGCCCCAAAGTTGTAGAGGAACCTCAGGTGACTGTCCAGGCAGCTAGCTGTTTCTGTCATTTCTCACATTTTTTGGAAGTTACTTGATTGCACTTCCTTATTACTCAGTTAACATTATTTCCTTCTCGGATCTCTGATGGAGTTGAAGACTAGATATGGTTTTCCTTGTTAACAAGTTCAGAAAAGAAACTCACAAAAGAGGTATAAATTTTATGTTTGAGAGACATAGAAGGATAGTTTTGGGTTGGTGATACAAGTTAGGATATGAAGTAAATTAGATACAACACTTTGGACTCACCAAGATAGGATAATGGAATGTTTTCTCTGAATTTGTCAAATAGTAATGGACTAGACATTGTTAGTGGAAGTATTGCCTGTATATAATTACATATATTGTACTTACTTTATATATAGTTTTTCTATGTTAGTTAAAACTTTCTTTTTAGTAAAAAAGGAGGGAATATTGTGTGATATTTTGTTTGTGTTCTGACACATAAAACTTGCCTGCAGGTCAAGAGGGGCGCAAGTCACTAGTTAACCATGGAAGCTGTGAGGTGGTCTCACGTCTTTAATCCCAGCACTTGGGAGGCCTCGGGAGGCAGCGATCTCCGTGAGTTTGAGCCCAGCCTGGTCTACAGAGTGAGTTCTTAGAATCACTTGGAAAAGTTGTAAGGGGGAAAACGCTAAGCAGCTTAGTAGTTTCTTAGAATGGAGAACAAAGTCTTCAGGTTTTAACTTTCTGAGGTGCACAGGCTACCTAAAATTGCTGATCTTTTCGCCTGAATCACCAAAGATTGCTCCCTGTTTTAGAGCAGGCTCCTGTGCTGTCCGTCGAGACTGTCCGCGTGCTCCACTCTAGCACACCGTGTCACGCGTGGAGCCTGCCCTCGACCGCTGGAACCCAGCGTGGCGACTGACGTGGGCAAGGGGCTCCCAACAGCACCAGGCCAATCCAAGGGGCCAGAGAGGCAGCTGGCCAAAAGGGGTGCTTGATTGACACTTATGATGACCAATGAAAACAGAGGACAGAGAGGCTTCCGCCCCAATGGCAATTTCCAGCCAATCGCGGCCAGAAGCTTCTGTTTGGTGGGTGGTCCGCGCGGCCGTGGAGGTTGGCGGCTGTTGAGCGGGTCTCCTGGAACAGGCCCTGGGCGGAACATCTCTGTCGGAAGAGAAAATGAGTTTAGCTCTGAGGTCGGTACCGAGGAGGGCGTGCCTGCACTCCGCGGAGGGCCGCGGGGCGTGGAAGGGAGGCCGGGCCGAGCGGCCGCGGAGCGCCGAGCACCGCGCGGTCCCCGCCTCCCGGCCGCCGCCGCCCTGCCCGGGTGGCCCTTTGCGCCGCCGCGCCGGGAGCGAAGTCTCGCGAGGTTTCCGACCCTCGTGAGCAGGACCCGGGCCTGGCCGCCTCTTTCCTGGGGCAGTCGAGGCCGGGCCGGGCTTCCTCCCTGTCCTGTCGCTGCGCGCTGGCCCACTCGGGTGGGCCTGGTGTCCTCGCTCCCTCCGTTCACTTCCGGACACCACCTTCCCCATTGGCGCCTCACCCTGTCCATCTGCACTCGCAGGCTGGGCGCTGCGGTGGCCCGGGCGGGGGTGTGGCGGGTGCCCAGGGCCGCCACCGCCACCGTATCCTTGAGGCCCCTTAGATGTTAGCCGCTCGCACATACACTCTGCTGGGTTTCAGGGTATAAAGCTTCCATCTAGTAAAAACGTGCGGATACACGTGTAGTGCCCTCATTTAAACATTTGGCCTGCTTTTACATTGGCAGCCTTTTAGGCAGACGCTTTCAGCTCTAAATACCCCGTTTAGATTATCTTTTACGCTTCTGCAGAGTTTTTAAATGAAGACGTTTAACCTCTCGTTTATCTGTTAAGTGAGAGTTACAACTGTTTTAAACATCACATAGACTTAAAGCACGAACGTTAGATGCTGTTCGTATGGCCGTCTAGTATTTGTATGTTCTTGTGCTTTTATATTTTGGCTGATTAATATCAATGGAATAAAAACACAAAGCACTGTTTGAAACGTATAATATAAAAGCATTTTGAATTTACAGCCCTAAAGTGTTTTACCTGTTAAGCTTTATAGTTGCACTAATTGTGAGAATTGAATTATAAGCTGTCCAAGGTAAACCAAATACAGCACAGCTGTCATTTATGAACTTTACTTTCCTATGGACTGTCTGTTTTCATGGTCTTGGTAGGTGACATGAATAATAACTAGAGTGCTTTGGATGTTGGTTTAGGCAGACTTCAGGGCGCTGATTTAGGAACAGTTTCTTTATTCTCCAGACTATTCGACTCCGCTTTGTTGAAATTTAGAAAACCATTCTTTGTCCTAAGTGAGGTGAGTTGAAGTGGACTAAACACATTTTTCTGTGTCATAGAAGTGATCTTGTAGTAGACAAAACAAAGAGGAAAAAACGAAGAGAGCTCTCTGAAGAACAGAAGCAAGAAATTAAAGATGCCTTTGAGCTCTTTGATACCGACAAAGACCACGCAATAGATTATCACGAATTAAAGGTAACAGTGTACTTCATAACACATGCCTTTTGTTTAAACGAATTTCATTTTTGGCTGTTGCTTTAAAGTATATTTTAAAAGCTTGTTTTAGAACTGTGAGGCTGTTTTCAGCACCCACCTACAGGTGCTGCAATAAAACTGAATAAGAACCCTAATATGACTTTTAGAAGCTTGTATTTAAGTGTGAAAGTGCATCCTGGTGGAAAGTATGGCTTTTCATTCACCCAGGTGTGGTGTGGGAAAAGAAGGAACAGTTCTTAGCATACTCTTCCTGTTTTTGGTTTCCTTTGGAGGACAATATTGTGCAGATTTTTGGAAAACCATCTATGTGTCCTATGCAGGCATGCACACAACATTGTGTCATGTGTGGAGGGCAGAGCTGTGCTTTGTGTGTCTTTCATCGCTTTTCATCTTCCTGCCTGAAGACAGGGAACCTCACTGAACTGGAAGCTCATCACTTTGCCTAGGTTGGCTAGAGTGAACTCGGGATCATACCTGTATCCACCCCTCAATGCTGGGGTTACAGGCACTTGCAGCCATGCCTGTCTTTTATGTGGGTGGTGGGGATTCCATCTCTGCCTCTCATGGCTGCAGGGCCAAGCCCTTTTACCCATTGAGCTATCTCTTAAGCTCAGCATAGACAGTTTTGAGATTAATAGAATGTTGCCTCTGATCTCTAAAATATATAAGAATGCAAGAAACTAGATTAAAAAAATATCAAGTAATTCAATTTAAAAGTGGGGTGGGGAGCTAAACAGAGAATTCTCAACAGAAGAAACTCAAATGGCTGAAAGACATTTAAGGAATTGTTCAACATCCTTAATCATCAGGGCATTGCAAATCAAAGTGACTCTGAGACACCATTTTATACCTGTCAGAATGGCTAAGATCAAAAATACTGATGACAGCTTATGTTGGAGAGGATGTGAAGTCAGGAAAACACTCCTCCATTGCTGGTGGGAGTGCAAGCCTGTACAGCCACTTTGGAAATCAGTATGGTGGTTTCTCACAAAATTGGCAATCTACCCCAAGACCCAGTGATATCACTCTTGGGCATATACCCAAAGGATGCTCAATCACAAGGACACTTACTCAACAATATTTATAGCAGCATTATTCATAATAGCCAGAATCTGGAAACAACCTAGATGTCCCTTAACTGAAGAATGAATAAAGAAAATGTGGTACATTTATCTAATGGACTCAGACAATGACATGAAATTTGCAGGCAAATGGATGGAACTAGAAAAAACTATCCTGAGCGACATAACCCTGACTCAGAAAGACAAACACAAGTTTTTATCGTGGAGGGATACTGGATTTTGTTGAAGGCTGTTTCTTCATCAGTTGAGATGGCTCTACACTTTCTGTCCTGAAGCCTATTCATGTGCTGGATTATATCTATTGACTTGTGTGTGCTGAGTCAACCTTCCGCCCCTGGAGGTGACACCAGCTTGGTCATGGTGTATGATCATAATGTGTTTTTAATTAAATTGAAAACAAAACAAATGTTATTGACATTTGAATCTATGCTGGGGGGGTGCAGAATATTGCCTTTGCTCAGACATTTATGAGATTGAAAATATAACTCTTACATCTTAAATTAACCCATCTCTATTAATCTGTATATTGTCATGAGGCTGTGTCCTACCAGTAAGGTTCCAGGTGTCCTCCTCCTTCGGCAGCCACATGGTGTCTCTTTGACTTTGCCTACTCTCCCTATATCTCTGTTTAGATTTCCCGCCTAGTTTTACTTTGCTAAGCTATTGGCCAAAACAGCTTTATTCATCAACCAATAAAATAACACATATACATAAAGACATCCCACATCAGAAAATGTCTTTCCAGCTTTTACCTTTTATTTTGTATATTTTTGAAGCAGGTTTTATTTTTTTTAATAGTCTTGGCTGTCCTGGAACTTACTTCGTAGACCAGGTTGACCTCGAACTCAGAGATTTGCTTGCCTCTGCCTCCCAAGTGCTGGAATTAAAGGTGTGTGTCACTTCCACCCCGCTCTGTCTTTTAATTTTTAAGATAATACTAACACACTCTGAATGTGCTTTTCTTTGCTACTAAGGATGTAAATTGTCTGGTGCCTAATGTTGAGGGCCATGTCAAATTTAAGGCTTAAAATTACTAGTATAGATAGAAGGGGAAGTTGGTGAGGTTCTTACATTTCTTACATTCAACTTAGTAAGAAAGAGAACATTTTGAAATCGTTAAGTAGTCTTAAATGTTTATTTAGGAGTTTTAATGGCAGCATTGTAGGGGATTTTTTTTAAGCAATCTAAGTAGGGGTAGGAACTATGTGGTGAGAGGATAGAATATCTAAAACCAAAAGTAATGATAGGCCTGGCCCTTTAACCTCCGTCTTGAGTTCACCATCACACTCTGTTGTTGCTGCCGCCCTCCTGCCACATAGCATGAGTTATGCCTGTCCAGTGTCTTAGACGTTTGTTGTCTTTGACTCTCATGGTTTGGGGATTTTAATTCATAGCCGGAGCTTCTTCACTTCTGGTTTGTCTTTTCCTGACCTTAAGTTTATATCTTTCTTCAAGTCTTTGGCCATGTTCATTGCTCATAAACCTTGACTGGCTGCTCCCTGCACACTAAGGAAAGATCCCTCTACCTGTATTTCTATTAAATGCTCTATTTTTTTTTCTCATTGCTTTTCTCACTTGCTTCTACCCAAACTCTTCCCATCTTGACAAGATAAGCAGCTCTGTCCCTCCTCCCTAGTTTTGGCTCAGCATCTATTATAATCCCACATCATTTCCACCAACTCTACACTGTTCATTAAGGAGCAGTTTGACTCTCTTAAAATTTCACTACCTAGTGACACATCTCTTCTTTCCTGGTACTAACAGCAAAATGGCTTCAGTTTAAATTACTCTGAAACTAATCTCGTGGCTAATCATGGTCGCTTCAATGGAAATGCTGTTTGTTGGGTTTTGAGAAAGGATTTTCTTTTTGTATGCCATACGAGTTTCAACTTACAACACTCTTTCTTTCATAGTCTCCTGAGTGGTAAGATTATGAAGTTCATGCAATTTTATGCATCTTACCACATTTATTTATCTATTTATTTATTTATTTATTTATTTATTGAGACAGGGTTGCTCTGTGTAGCAGCTCTGGGTGTCCTGGAACTCGCTTTGTACTGGCCTCCAGCTCACAGAGATCCCTCTACCTTTGCCTCCCAAGTGCTGGATTAAAGACATGTGCCACCAAAACAGGCTGCTTTTATTCTCTTGGTTACCCTTTTAATATTTATGATACGTCTTTTAATCCTTCAGTGACAGAAGAATTGTTATCTCTGTATTTAGTGCACTGTTTTATGTATTTTGTGTAAACTTTTTAAAAATTAGTTGGGTATATAAAACAGCAAAATGTCAATAAAAACTTCTATTTAATTTCAAAATGAAAAACCAGTATAGTATCATTTTATTTTAGTTATAAAAATGCAAAATCATTGTGCTTTAGTATTATATTGTCATCTTTTAAGATGTAAAACTTTTTTAGAAATCAGTGATTGATTCTTTTACAAGGAGTGCTTTATAATTTGTTTTTCCCTTCTAATCCAAAAGGTGGCAATGAGAGCCTTGGGCTTTGATGTGAAAAAAGCTGATGTGCTGAAGATTCTTAAAGATTATGACAGAGAAGCCACAGGCAAAATCACCTTCGAAGATTTTAATGAAGTTGGTGTGTACTTAAGTAGTCTTCACAACCAGTAGTTGTTGGGAAATTATGAAATTTTTGTTGGTTTTCAAAGAAAAAATACCTTGACTTATACTTTGAGAATTAGTTTTAACTTCTGATGATTTTAACAAGGAATTATTGTGTTGCTTTTCTGGTTTATTAATATTATGTCACTAAAGGGTGACCAAAAATGACTTCTTGTCTGTAAAAGAAAAAGTAGTATGTTGATCCTGAGGAAATCTTTGTGAAGATTGCTGCCCTGCGCAGTTTCTGTTGGCAAAGTAGGAGACGACAGAAGTAGTAGGACTCAGTGTCTTGGTGGGAGATGATGACTGCATCTCCTTAGGTGGACAGTTTGTGAGGCTCTTAGTGATGCCTGTCATCTGTTGCGAAGCTGAGGCCATGGACAGGGTGGTGTGAGGGAGAGCTTCTGCAGGCTGCAAGCATCTGAGCTTTTTGTAGATGGTATTAGCCTGTGGTGGCTTAAATTTTGGGTATTCTATTTTAATGAATCACTCATGATGTATACAGATAAGGCTTTTTCAGTAGAGGATTCTGACCAAAACAAAAACAACAACAAAAAAAACCCTTACTTCAGTAGAGGATTCTGGAAGGCTGGGAATTGGCCATTGTAACTTAAATTTATTACCTACAATGTTATAAATAGATTGAATAAATATTTAGATTCAGTTTTAGTAAGCTGCTGTTCTAAACCAGTGATACAACTTTAAAGATCATGAGCTAAGCATGCCATGCAGTCCTTTGTATATATTAAAAAAATTGAAAACTGATGCAATTATTTAAGTCTTAAAAGAGAAGTAATAGGGGAAAGAAAAAAAATGGTAATGAGAAGACAGAGAAAATAGATTTATCTCACTCTCATTAAAAAGCTCATACTGAAAGCACAGGAGGCAGAAGTAAAATGACAAATCTAAGAGGAAGCAGCATTCTTCTTAACACAGAAGAGCCTCAACTTAGGAGCCAGTGTTGACTGTTTAGAGAGGCAGATTGTCCATTTTAGAAGCAGATTTATTCCCCCCTCTTATTTGTAGAATTGTTTCCTTGAGCGGAGAGCAAGAACCACCTTTCCCTCACGGTATAGGTGGTCTCCTAAGGTGGATCCCAGGACATAGTTGGAATGATGCAGCTGTGACAAAGCTATAATCAAGGCACATGCAGAGCATAGACTACTTTGGAGCCAGATTCCCTCCCTGCATTCCCCATCTTGGTTCTGACTCCTAAGTGTCAGTGAAACTTGATTAGTTTACTTGTCTGTGTGTCATTTTCTTCTATAAAATGAGGATAGTGTAATAATATATCAGGGTTGAGTAGTTTATTAACATGAAAAATATTAAGTGCTACTGTATATAGGAAGAGCTATCAAATGCTGTTATTATGATTAAGAATAATCCCAGCAGTCAGGAGGCAGAGGTAGCCCATGCTCTGAGTTTGTGGTTAGCCGGTCTGCATATGGAGTCCCAGGCCAGCCAGGGCTACATAATGAGACTGTGTCTCCAAGAAAAAGAGAGGGTCAGGGTGAGTCTTTTGTTTTGTTTGTTTCTGAATTTAGAAGTTGGAAATATATTTGTATTGTTGGGACATATTCTATTCTGTACTCTTGTCTTATTTCTGTTTTGTATTGTTGGAGGCTACTTAAAGCATTATTATTCATAGTTTTGTAAAAACATCGTTTGCATAAATATAATTTTAAGAATTGTAATATTTTTATTTTAGTATTTAAGAACAGAGTTCCATATCACCTAGATCTTATCTTTGTGGACCATTTGTTATAGCCTAAGGACACTGTCCCACAGAATTCCAGATGAGCTTGGCACTTCCTGAGCTTTCCCTATTATAAGAAAAAAAGTCCATTCAGTGCAAGGGTAGTTAGCATCATTTGGCTAATGAGTTGCAGGTGTTTCAGGAATTGCTGCCTTTAAGGTAAGATTAGAAGTGAGATGTTTTTATACTTCATCTGTTCCTGGCTTGTACTACTTACATTTTAAATTCTATCTAAAATACAATATTATATTGTTTTCATTTTGATTATTTGTCCAACACTGAGATTTTTGCATTTGGTGGAAAGAATGGGAATTAGTTAAAATTACGAAGAAATTGTTTTTAGTACCTTAGGATTTAGGTGTAGGAGACAACAAGCTTTGGTTCTGTGTGATAGAGAGAGATTGTTAGCTAGGACCAAAGTTGTCAAACTGTAGCCCCGGGACTGAGTTTGACTGCATACTCCGCTCTACTGCTGACATGCTTGAGCGAGTAGTTGAGACTGTGAGCTTAAATTCCCCGAAAACCTAAAATGTGTTTTATCTGGCCCTTTACTGGAAATAACTCTCAAGGCTTCAACTAGAGAAGTTAAGTCTTTTCAAAGGGGATTTTTAATTTAAATCTTCAGGAATCTTAGATTGCCAAGAAGATTGTAGGAGTAGAGGAACTGCAGTCCAGGCAGAGAAAGCAACAAAGCAGAGTGGTCCTAGATGGTCAGCATGCTTGAGACGTTTGATCTCATGGAGTTTCCTCTGCTAGAGAAGGTCAGAGCGCTGGGAAGGCAGACTTAGGTCATACTGATGTCTTAGGTAATGTACTAAAGTTTACTTTAGTCAGCAGAACTTAAGGACTGAGATACCTTGTTTTCCCAAAGTAGCTGATGAGACAATTGGCGATAAGCCAACAAGAGTCTGGAGAAGACAGAAGGTTGGCTTTATGGTCAGGACTGCTAGGGTGAAAAGAAAGAGGCTATGTTTGAAAGTGAAACAAGATGGTGTCCTTAGAACCGTAGTATAGGTAACTCTCAATGGGATCGAAAGCATTACCATTATTTCAGAACGAGTAAATGATGTAGTTACCCTTCAGTCAGTGGAGGCCCAGGGGCAACAAAGCCGATAGATAGGTGGCTGTAGAAGAACTTGAAGGTCTGATATTTGTGAGTTTGAAATAAATATTGTATGTTTGGATAGGAACTTTCTAGCAGTGTCTTTCATTGTTTTTGATTTAATGTAGTCCTTCAGAATTAGCTGTTTCCTTACCTGATTTTTAAACGGTCTAATAATTTTGATGGAAGGACATTTCTGGCAGTGCAGTTAAGTCATGTATCTCTGTACTTGGTTTTAGGGCGCTTGATGTCAATAAAGTGCAGCACTACAGTATAAAATCAAAACAAAGTGGTTGAATGGACAGAAATTTGGAGTTTTGTTAAATAGGTGATACCTTGACTGTGTGGGTGTTAATTACTTTAAGTCCTCCTACTGGATTGTAGGTGTGAGCCACCGTGCTTGGTTTGTTTCCATTGAAAAAGAGTTCTTGCAAAGAAATAGTACTTGTAGAACAGAAGTGGAAGGTGAAGGTGTGGAGGAATGTCACTGTAAAATACTTTATGTCGGGTAATGCTTTAGTTACTGAGAATTAGGGGCAGTTACAAGTCCAAAGAAATCTGCATTCTCTGGTAGACTATTGGCAGGTGAATATATAGACACATCTCTCTGAAGTACCAGTAGAGTGTCAGTGGCATAGGGATTGCACATCTCTCTGAAGTACCAGTAGAGTGTCAGTGGGATAGGGATTGCACATCTTGGCTTCCCATCTCTCGCTCTTTAAGTGCATTAGTATTTCAGCAGTCTGCCTTTCTGGTTTACCTGTCATGTATGTTACTTAATCGATGAAGAAATTTCATAACACTTTTTTCTTGTCCTGCTTTCTTGTTGGGACTGAATTCAAAATAAGTTGAGTGTGTGCCATAGAGTTAAGTGTGGTATTTTATTTTGGTGTTATGGCTGTAGGTATGCCAATTCTTTTATGAATATTTATGAGCTTTGATTTGCATACTTATAGTAATATACTTCAATTAGTTTCTTGGAAACCTTTTTTTTGGATAAAATTAATGGCTAAAAGATAATTTTGGATTTATGTGTAGTTGATAATACTATTAGCTTGACTAGGTGCTTACTCAGCCAAATACAGATGAAATAGCAATAGACAACAACTTGTAGAAGACTTAAATTGTATTTTTCACTTTGGGCTCATTAAACATTCTGGTACTTTCTGGCTACAGGCATTTGAAATTTTCAAATGAATCTATAGATTCCAATAGGACCAAATTACTTTTGATGGTGTAATGAAAATAATAAATGCCTTTCCTTGTAGCAGAACAGCTTTGTTAAAAATGTTTCTTTTAACTCTAGTGACAGATTGGATATTGGAAAGAGATCCACATGAAGAGATACTGAAAGCATTTAAACTATTTGATGATGACGATTCAGGTAAAATAAGCTTGAGGAATTTGCGACGTGTTGCCAGAGAACTGGGCGAAAATATGAGTGATGAAGAACTTCGGGCTATGATAGAAGAATTTGATAAAGACGGTGATGGGGAAAGTAAGTTCTGTCCTCCCTTTTTTTTTTTTCCTAAAATCTGTTGATTTTTCAAGACTCCAAGCAAATTTTCTCTCCCTCCACCCTTTCTTTCTCTCATTTTGAAGATGAGCCTCATGTTGCCTTGAGCTTATTTCAACTTTGGTCTTGAACTTATGATCCTTTTGCCTCAGCCACCAGAATAGATGGGAGTCCAGTTGGGTACCAAACTCTGTGAACTTCTATTTATACTGAAGCAGATCTTTAAAGCAACTATGTAATTTATAATATGAAATATACGTACTTCTCTGAAGACAAAATAGCCCCAAAATTTAGCTTCTTACTAAAATTTTAGATTTTAATGCTTTCTCTCTTAGCCAGCTTGCACTTCTGAGCTATTACTAAATTAATTCTCTTTCAACCACTTTTATTTATTTATGTTTTTTATTGTCCTCTACTGCTCTGATTCAGGCCCTGATTTCTATTTAAAATATTACAGTATTCTTTCCCTGGCTGCCTGTGAAGTGCAGTGTCCTGTACAGATACCTTGGTGTCTCTTACAGCCTTTTAATTGCCACTCTTCATTCTATTGATAATAATTTTTTCTAAACTGTAGGCTATAATGTTGTCATTTCTTTGTTCAGACCCTGGAGAGTCTTTACTACCTGCAGAGTAAAGTACAAATCCCCCTACGCCAGTCCTACACTTAGTACCTGATTTGTTCTGTTGCATTCTTCTTTCCTGCGTTAACTTTACAGAACACTGTGTCCTGAAGACAGTTTATGTTTGCATTTGATCATGCTTCTTCTTCATCTTAGGGCTGATTGCCTGTCTGTTGAAGTGTTACCCATTTTCCCAACCAAGTACATTTGAATACCATCTTTCTCTCAGAAGCCTCGATAAGGGTACCTGTGGTTGGTGAGGGTTCCACTGAGTCTCATAGCATCTAGAGGAGCAAACTGCTTTGATACTTTATTTAATATGGATCCTCTTAACTATAAACCAAATTTTATATTTTTTTCATTTTAAACTGCTGAGGATAAAAATACTTTGCTGTGTTTTTGTGACTTTACTAACTCATTTGGTCTTATAAATGTTTAATGCTACCCAGTTTTTAAGAATAACATTTTTTCTTAACTTTATGGGCTTTAAGTAATAAAGATAGTGAATGTGGATATAAAGATGAATAATGTATAGTACAAAATAGACATAGACATATAGGCATATCTGATAATATGGAAAGAATAGTACCCCAGTCTGTCAATATAAGTATAAATAATATAAAACAAAAATGCAATATGTACTTTAATAAAGATGAATGCAACATTTAAGAAGCCATAGTAGACTACTTTTTAAATAATGATGATAATAATGGTTGGTGTCTTAGGGTTATTGTGGCTGTGATGAAACACCATGGCCAAAAGCAACTTGAGGAGGAAAGGGTTTATTTGAACTACATATCTTGAATCGTTAGTCCATTGAGGGAAGCCACTGCAGGAACTCAAAGTAGAAAGGCACCTGGAGGCAGGAGCTGATCCAGAGGGCATGGAGGAGTGCTTTCCAAAGGGAAGCACCAGGCACAGCACATTCTGAAAAGGAAAACCAAACTCCCAGCTGTGTAATAACCCAGTATCTAATGTTGGGATCCGTCCATTTACAGTCATCTGGGTTCCTCCAAAGGCATGAGCTATGTCTCTGGCTCTAGCATCCGCAGCCCACAGATTATCTCCTGAACTCAAGCCAGCGCCACTCAAGGCTGCTGGTCTTTGTGGTTATTTCCTGATACTCACATCTTCAGACTTTTGGGATCTTTTACTGCAATTGGGCTGCACTTCACCAATTGCGTCTGCCTTCAGGGACTCCAGCCCTGCCATACGGTGCCAATCGTCAGCTGCTCTCCATGTCCTTTCATGCCTTCAAATCTGTGCCACCTGGGGGATCTTACATCAGACCAAGTTTGCCTGCCAGCACAAGGTGCAACCTTGGCACCCCTGAACCACAGCTTCTGTGTGCTAACTGAGGAAACACTTTCTAGAAGATCTCACTCCAGGGTGCTGCTCTCTCCTTAATCTCTACCAAGCTGACCAGCATCCATTGTCCCAGCAGAGCGAAGGTTTTGCTAAAGCAGTTTTAGTGGTTTCACCTTAGTGGTTTTGGTATTTTGTTCATTCTTCAGCCCCATCTAACCAGAACCACATATCCTTAACTCAGAATATTCAACAACCCCAATAGAGTCTTTAAGTGATTCTCAAACTTCCTTCTGGAAGTTCACAAGCCAGACCTCCATCACAGGCTTATCTTCCACTATCCCACAGAAAAACTCACTAAGCTTTGAACGCTCAATGGCTTTTCTAACCCAGAGTTCCAAAGCCCTTCCACAGTCCTTGCCAAAACAATGCAGTTGGGTCTCTCACAGTAAAACCCACTCTCCTGTTACCAGTTTCTCTCTTAGGGTCACTCTTGCTGTGATGAAACTACATGACCAAAAGCAGCGTGGGGAGGAATTTAACTCACATAACTTGAGTCACAGATCCTGTGTGTGTGTATGAATATATGTGTATATACACATGTTCATATACATGTTTATCTATATATACACACACATATTCATACACACACACACACACACACACACACACACACACACACTATTGTCTGTGTATGTGTGTTTGGGAGTCATTTCTCAAACTGTCTTGTCTCTGTTCCTGGGCTGTGAGGAGTCTCCCATTTCTGTAGGGAGTGCTGAGACCCATTCCATTCAGCTTTTTACCTGGTTCTGAGTCATCAGGCTGAGCTGTCTTCTTGGCTACTCATGTTTTTATTTTTGAGCTAATGTTACATTTGATTACCAGAAAGATTACGCTACAAGACCTGACTTACCATCTGAAGCCTCTCTGGTAGTCAGGTATCTAAGATTGGTTCCCTTAGTTACTTTCTGTTTTTTACTTTTTTGAACTTGTATTATGTTTTTAGACATTAAATCATAAAATAGATTTAAATATTTTTGAAATGCTTTTATACTTCAAAGTATATGTAAATAATATAAAACAACTATTTGTGATTTTGGAACTTCTATTTGAAGCTTATTTGAAATTTGATTATTGAAATTTTATGTTTTAAGAAAAGTGAAAATTGAGTAAAACAATTACCTCTTAGATTTTGGGTATTTTAATCATAATTCTGTTATAATGTATGATTTATAATCAGATCATTTTGGGCCTACTTTTATTGTTTTCTCAAGAAGATAACACTTTTTGTATTGGTCTGGCAGCCTCCGTATGTGTAGATGGTTTCAATTAAGAGTTTTAGATAAGGCCCCTTGTTTAGGGTTCTTGCCTATTTGAATTCTTAGTTGGGGGAGAACGGGTCTTCTTCTCACAAGCTCTTCAGATGTGTTCTTTAGCTACAGAGGTCACAGCTCCAATTTCTCAGTCAATTTCTACACTTGACTTAGTGTAAGAGTAGGGTAGATTTGTCCCATTTCCTCTGTGTCTCCCAGAATGCCTTGTAAGTGTTTAGGACTGGACAGGAGTTCATGGACGTCTGCCTCTTCTGAACATCTCATTCATCTTAATTTATAGTTTATTTTTCTAGGTATTTGCTCCCTTCCTGTGATTGTAATGGTATTTCCCTACCTTGGCTTTTTCCTATTTCCTTCTAAATGCTATATTTTTAATGCACTGTCTGATCTGTAATTTGCTTATATCTAAAATTTTCTCATTAATGATTTCTTCCACAATAGTATTTTCCAGTACGGTTTGATCCATATTTTATAATAAATTATTTTATGTTTCAACCATTTGTTCTCTGTTTCAGACCTAACATAATTATTGAGGTATCTCTGGAATTAATGTACTAATTTCTGAGATATATGCTTTAACTCAACATTTTCTAGGTCACTTACTTTATTCACATATGAAGAACATGACTCTACTATTTGAACAATGACTAAGAATAAAATCTTTCAAATTTAAGATACCATTGTTTCTTTGAATTAGCAAGGATTTTATAGTGACATCTATTCACTTCTTCTGTTTGATTCAGGATATTGTAGGATAGGAACCCTGTATATGTTTTGATGCATTATACAATACTATGTGTGGTGTTGCATTTATTGAACACCTGAAAATGTTTGATTGAGTAAATCACTGTCTAGAGAAACAGTCTAAAAACATCCTCTTTGAGTTTACTTTTTAGACAAAGAAGATGACATGCAGAACTGTTTTGTACAGAGCCACGGCTAGAAGCCAGGTCTTTATTTTCAATATGGTTGTTTTGTACCATAATAAAAATGGCCATTCATAACTTGTGCCTTAAAGGACTTATTAAGACTTGACGTGCATATACTTACTTGCTTTATATAGGAAACTCTCTTTTCTGAACATTCCTATATGTGAGGGTATGTATAAATCTTTAAAATAATATTTAAGATTGCTCAGTCCTGTTTATTACAGGTTGCTGTCATCAATATACTTTAAACATTGAAGTCTCTTACTAAATTTTATTTATAATTTTAGTAAAGTGTCAAATAATTATCATAAGTGACTATTTCATGTATTCTTTTTTTATAGTTGCGATATAATAATCTGTATTTTATCAAGTTATTTCTGTTAATGCTTTTAAGGTACATGACTTGGTTTCAGTCATTGCTTTCTTCAAAATAAGTTTTAAAATCAACAATTTGCCATTTTTTTCTAGTTTGAAAATATTTTCTTTCTTTAGAATTCTGTTAATTCACATGCATGGTATAGGCAGACTGGCTTGTGAAGGAAGCCTTACTAAATGTATTAGTAAAGATTATAAAGGTGGTTGTTAAACTACTTACATTAGAACTGTCACTTTTTAAACTGTTGATGCACAGACGATATGTATGTGACTGACTTTTATAACATCTGTTGTCCCTACATAATGTGATAAGATACTCACCTATTTAGAAGTTATGTTTGGTTGGACTTGTAAGATTTTTGTATGTTGGAAAGTTTAATGCATTATAAAGTGATGGTTCCTTGGGGAAAGAAAGTTTCTGTGTCTCTGACCATTATATTGTCTTTTTTGCCACAGTAAATCAAGAGGAATTCATTGCTATTATGACTGGTGACATATAAAGGATTGCGAGAGTCAACACCAAAATGTTGCAGTTGTCATCTGTATTCCCTTTTTGTGACAAAGTCCTGTTTAAAAAAATAAAATCCAACTTAGTCCTTTCTCCACAAGGACCAAAGCTAAGCACCGTTTGTACTTATTTCACTGCGGTTGAGTTTCTCTGTATGATCAATGTTGTTAGCATCGACAGTTTTAACTTCACATTTATAATACAGCTCTATATAAAGCTTAAAAATGTCAAATAATGTGGTGTATATTATTTGGAGGCTTCTACATATAGCATTAGCTATTTGTTTTATTTTGATGCATATGTTTTTTAGACATTTATTAATAAAATCCTTATTTTATTAGTATGTTAAGTTTGGTAAATTTTCTATTTTAGATTTCTGGTATCTGTTAACACTTAGTAGAAGATATTTTAAATCTTTTGTCTTTACACTTTCACTTGTATTTGAAAATAAACCAGAAAATACAAATGATAATAGAAAATTTTCCATCCCTGAGGTTTCATCAAGCTTGACATTTCTCACTTCAATGCAGGATAATTTATATATGTCTGATTCTTTCCTAAGGGTGCTGTCCTTCAGTTCGGAGGGACTATGGATTGTGTATATAGGCCCATCTTTTCTTTCTACAATATTTTAGAAATCTGATTTTGTAATGACAAGTTGAGCTTTAATAGAGTTGTAACCATTTAACTTCTTGGCAAAATGAAAAATGTAAATTTTGGATTTTGTTGTGGTAAGTCAATAAGGAAAAGAGAAACATGGTGGGCTTTGCTTTTCCATGATGTATCGAGAAACTGTGGAGATAGACTCTCCAGGTATTAATGGGGCATTCTGCCTTCTTGAAGTTAGGGGCAAACAAAGGATTATGGGAACTGGTATCCTAGCACATCTTCAGCAATCCAGTTCTGATTATATGAGCTTTCCTAAGAAGAGCATTGAGTTGTTAATTTCAGTGGCTTTCCTTTAAATTTAACAAAGAAGAAAATCAATACAATTTGTGATAGTTGAAATACTTTTAGCCTGCTAGCGTAGTTCAAGCAAGTAAAGCTTATCTGAGGTATGTGTGAAAGTTGCCCCAGTGAGAAACACTCAAAAGTATAAAGTGTAATTAGTTATTATGTAATTGTATATAAAATCTAAGTTACCTTTTTATTAGAACTTAAGAAATTACAAATTTTATAGTGAAACTACGTAAACAGTTCTCACTGTGCAGTGAATTTTAGGAGGATGACATTTTATAGAATCGAAGATCAGCAGGTTACCTTCATTTTATAAATTAACAATATTTTAGAATATATTTTCCTTATTCCATAATAATAGAAATCAGGGATACTTAATAGAATCCCTGGAGGTCGACATTTCTGATTTTAATATGCTTGTAACATTTGTCCAGCACACCACTGTGTTCTCCAAAAAAAGCAGCCATTTTCTCTGTATGGCATTACCATGACTGCCTGTCCCCAGGGTCTTCCAAAAGGTCCATACACATCTGACAGCAAGGAAAGGCGTGTGCGGTAGCACATGGATTCTCGTGACACTGACGAAAGCCTGTTTCTGATAGATGCCGCTTTAAAATAAAAACCACACAGTGTACATCAACTAATGCTGAGTGATAAAAATATTTCCAAAGCACATTTTCTACTGTTGAAAGCCTCTGGAAATTTAACAGCAGGGTAAAGGTTTGGGGCTGGCCTACTGAGAAGTAATTTTTCATTATAAAATGTGCATTTTGATTATTCTCAAAGTTCATGTATTTAACGTCTTTGCCAACAGGTAGATACAACCATAGTTTAAGCACGATCTACATTTCCATTGCCTTTTCCTTTTCTATGAAGATTAAGTGTTCAATTAAATCTGAGTAATTGGCCCAGACTACACTTTATGGGAGATTTCTTCTGTAACAATCTTGCTGGGTGATAATTGTTGGGAACCTAAATCCCAAGGGATAGTGGAATAATTTTCAACATTGGCTATAAAAACAAAGTAACTTCTTTAAGATTAGTTGGGGGAAGATTTAAGATTTGTATTTTAAGATTTTAAATTTAATTGACTTCACCACTGCGCAAAAGGTTAATATAAGGGATGGAGATTTTTTTAACAAGAAAAATAACTAGATCTCATTTGGAGAAAATTAAAATTGTATTGTCAAAAATAATTTGTGAATTGAAAAGACAAATGAAAATATAAACTGTTAAAATTAGACTTACTATGTAGTTTAAATTATTGGCCCATGAGCCCAATTGTATATAATTCTGTAATTATTTATATTTTTGTAATTATCTTGGAAAGTCTGGGATCTTCAGGGCCTCTCAGAACCTTTTAAGTACATAGACCTAGAATAGCTAGGGTATTGTTTAGAGGTAAATTATTATTTTCTTTTAATCCTAGGGATCAGAGGCAGCACCTGGTGCACACTAGGCAGGCCCTCTACCACTGAGATGTCGGTGGGGTTGGTAGAGTGGGACTGGTGAAAGTCACAGGGAAATAGGAAGCCTGGTGGGACTCTGATGGCAGAGAAAGGACTGCCAAGCCATTGCTGGTCTGTGGGACTCTGATGGCAGAGAAAGGACTGCCAAGTCATTACTGGCCTGTAGGCTCGAGTGGTTTGCATCTGAACTTGGATGTCTGAGGTCCCTGATGCACTTGAGGTAAGAATTTTAAGTTTAGATTAATTTGAGCATTCATACAAGTACTCCATTCATTTGGAGGAATTACAATCTGAGGGATTCTATATATCATACACTGTTAACAGCTGGTTGAAATAAGCTTAAAAATGATGATCTGTATATTTAGCTGCTTGGGTAGTTAGTAAGGCCCAGAGGTTTTGTTTGTTGTTCAGTTGTCAAGATCCCTTTGCTTCCTACCATCTAGTAAGGTCTCCACTTTTAAAAGGTTAATTGAGATTAAAAATAAAAGACAAAAATTCTTAAAAACTTACTTTCCATTTTATAATGTATACTTTCATTTTTTCCAAAATAGGCTAGTGAAATTTCACAGATGTATTGGGATTATTAAAAACAAAATGCCAACTAGAGTGAGAAGAAGAAATACAGACAACTTTCGTTATTTGAGGTCAGGTAGAGGAATCTTCAGACAACCACAATTAGACAGCAGAGAGCGCCAGATTTCAGGTCTCCAGGATCAAACTGTGGGCCTTCAGAGGGCTCCTCTCTGCTTTCTGCCGTTGGCTGCGAAGTGTTCCCTTCTGCTTGTTCCAGTTTAGACAGAGGTGAGAGCCTAGAGGTAATGGAGCCTGGAGTGGAATGTGACCTACAGTGTGCCTGTAGAGTGCCAGTCACATACTCATGGCTCAGGGACACACTTCCTATGCCACAGAAGCATAAGCCAGAGATGGTGGTTCCTGCTGGTGATGCCAGTACTTGGGTCAATGCAGGATTGCTATGAATTTGAGATCGATTTGCGCCTCATAGTGAATTTTAGGCCAACCTGAGCTACAGAGTTGGCTGTAGTTCAATCCTATCCTCTCCAAATATGCTAAGATTTTATATTATTTGACCTACTCTCTTTAAATCTGACTCAGGGATTCAGGTGGGTTAAGCTCCAGATTAACTATATCAGTCACTCCCCAGGGCTGCTTCTCTGACTAAGGAAGCCAGATTCAGGGCTGATGTAGTAGAAGCCACTGGCAAATAGTGAGCAACAATAGGACGGTGGCACAGAAAGGACTGCCAAGTAGTTACTGGTCTGAGTTGAGGGTTTATTTACACAGACAAGGGCTGTTTGGGTTCTCCACGACCTTTTTAGGATACAAGAAGCAGTTTATTCTTCCTTGAGAATTTCTGTTGCTCTGAGCTGGCAACACATGTTGATTAGCAAAAGGGTACAGAGTGAAGCCTGAATCTCACAGTGCTTTGAAGCGGTTGCACTTCTGGGTGGGCATCCATAACTGATGAAATGAATGGGAACATGTGTTTCTGATTTCACTCCCAGAACTTCTGTTTCCCTCATCCATAGGAGTTGGCGCACGCAGCTCTGATTTTTAGGATAGAATATTGCCTAGTGTAACCTAAAAACACACACAATCTCTTGGTGATTATCGTGGAAGTTTTCAGTGAACAATGACACTTCTGTCTCACCTCAGAATCATTTGTCTTATATAGACAGGAATATAGACCAAGTACAACAAATCTTGGCTAGATACCTAAATCTAGTTTTAAAAGACATTGTGCGCATTGTAGATTGTGTTAACTCTTCATTGCAGCTTCATGTTTGGGGGAGTTTTTAGGGTAAAGGAAGTTTGATTTCTCCAATTCTGAGTATTAAGTACAAATTTACATGTAGAGATGATACGTCAACCTTTATCCTGCCCACTGTCATCATCAGGCATCGTTTCTCTTACATTTTTCACTACACAGTTGGTCCAAGAAGAATAGCACCTTATCAGTGCTCACACTGGAACTGTTATTTGGAACCACAGAAAAATGGGACACATATATTCTCAATCTCCACCAGGGGGACCTATTGCTGCAATTTAAAAAAAAATCTGAGGAAGAACTTGGCATTTTGCGAGACAGTTATATGCTATTATAGTTTTTATCTTGTTTGTGTTTTATGTTGTTGGGGATTGAAATAAGAGCCTTGTGTATGCTAGGCAAGTGCTCACACACTGAGCTACGCCCAGCACTACAGATGTTATTTTTAAAAAATGTATACACCTGTTTGAAACAATACTTTTATATTCCACATAATGGTATTTCATGTTCTTTTACCCTACAGAATATGTAATTAGATACACAAATAATCTGAAGCTTTTGTTGTTTGTTAGTGCCAATCTTTTTAAGTAGGATAATTATGAGATCAAGGTATAGTAAGTCTTTGAGAATAATTTATCTTTAAAATATTACATAATTACACGTAGAAAACAAGAAAAATATTTAAAAATAGTTTCTAACTTTTCCTAATTCACTATATTTTATTCCGTTTATCTGATATGTAAAGATGGTTTTTCTGAAACATTTTCATACTGACAAAAATGGGAAAGTTCTATAACCACAAAATGAGTAAATCCATACCCCCCCCCATACTTTTGGTTATAAGGACATTTTATTTTGTGATTTTAGATTTTACATATTTCTCAGTATCAAGTATTCTGTTAGTTTATACTTCTTTTTCTTAATATTCTCTATTTTTATGGTTGAAATATTGTTCTTGAGAAGGCTCTAATTTTTATATTGTGTGTGTTCTTACCTGACTCGTCTGACCAGTTCCATCCTTACTCTATTGATTAGAAACACTTTATGGTGTGGTCTCAGTGTTGAACAGTTTGTAAGCACAGCGAAGTGTCCTTTCCTTCCTTTTCAGATGAGGAAATGGGGCAGAGAATGATCACAGTATTTGGCTATGTGACGTTTTCTGCCTAGTGATTTTAAGGCCAACATTCTTCTAAAGTATACAGTTGATTAATAACATAGTCCAGATACAGGCTAACTGTTGATTCAAACATGCTTCCTGAACCAGCTAGACTAGTGAGCATGTAATGAGAGTGTGAGTATGTGTATGTGTTGTGCGTAGGAAATGCGTTGCCCTGGGCATTGCTTTCTGATTATTTTCATTGTCCTTACTAAATATAAATACATAGTTTACATGGAGCGGGGATATTTTTATGTACTGTAGTTCTATATTTGACTCAACAGTGTTGGAATGATACAGTTGAACTAATGCTTACACTCATACACAACATACGTAACATATACCTTCCTTAATGGTTGACTATAAGCACACAATGCAACTGAAAGCTCAGCGTGCACCACCATTGCTTGGCTGAAATATAACTTAAGACATAAAAAATTTCATAAGGGAATATGAAAATATTTTGGAAACCCGTTTTTCCTATTTATTTTTGTGATATAACTCTGTTCAATGCTAGGAATGAGATAAACAAACAAACAAAAACCAAACCCAGATACAGTTTTACAGTTATGGTTAAGAATTAGTGTAACCCTCATGCAGAGTGATTGGCAACATACCACTTGACATGACATGTTTATTGAAACAGCCTTTGTCTATATGTCAAATTAGTTTTGTTCAAGACTGTTTACTAAAGGTGTGTTAGAGCAAAGATTAGAAATAAATCACATACCCTGTCATAGAAAATTGCCTAGACAGTACACCACAGAAAACTCATAAAGAATAAGCATGAGTTCTACAGTGAGGTGTAGAGAGCGTCAGATAGTGTTAGATGGAAACTGTAAAGTGAAGAATGGTCCTACAGTAAGCTACCTTTCACACAAAAAAGAGCAGTAGGATATGTATTTAATTTCTTGAGGAAACTCTTCAAGGAGAAAGAATTAATAAATACTGGCCTTGTCTGAGATTAGGGACAACAGAGGCAACTGAGAGACAATTATTTTCTTTAGACCCGTTAGAGCATTCTACTTATTTAAAAATGGGAATATGAGAGCTGAGGGGGAGAATATGCAAATCATTGTTTTGCTAATTCTAAAGTAGAAGATTGTATGTTTGCTTCCTAAAATAATATTAGATTTTTCAAAAAAGCATACACCCACAGGACTAAAGGAATGGAAAAGAAGCAAAATTTGGAAGCTAGAAAGCAGTTGAATGGAATGGTACTGACCTCAGCAGGCTTAGGAAGCAAAATTCTTTGCTGACAGTGGGAAAATCTGAGATGCTCTCACACTGCAAAATATCCAAAAGGTTCAGGAATTGGCATTTCCAGGTATGTGTGGAAATGGGTTTGAAGATAGAACTAAAAATAGGATAATTGACAAAAATCAGCTATGAAATATTTGAATAAATACCTAGTGGCATAGACACAGCTTCCTTCTTCAACCTGATAGGATATCAGAGGTTTAATTTCCAGAGCAGATAAAATTTTTAAAATGCAGAAACTTTCTGAATTGAGAAGCACATGTGTGCCCCCCCCATGCATGCACACGTGCACGGTGGCAGGGAAGAAGGGCAGTTACTTGAAATTGAACTGAAAACAATGTGATGGATTGTGTATTTGTGTACCGAGCGCCCAGACCCGCTTGACTACCAGAGTAGTGGTGAGCCAGTCCAGGCAGAAGATGCTTCCTTGTGGAATCTGGCTTATCAGAGAAAAGGAATCTGAGAAGCAATAAAATGAAATGTTCTCCGCTCACTCCACAATAGAGATCACAGTAGCCAGTAATCAAAAACCAGCTTGTATTGGATGCTTCTAAAACTGCTTTAGGATGCCTTTCTTGACTATGAAATACCAAGGATCACTCAGTAATTGACATAAAGATCTGATCTGATGCAGAAGACTGACCATAGAGGACATGTTGCATCGTAAAGATTTGCCTTTCCAGACTAGACTAAGTATTTCCTCTAGCTGTTGGGTGAGGTTGGCAGCTGAGGGCTCACAGGTGAATGGTCTAGCTCTCTAAAAATTGCTTCTTTCATCAGGAGCTGCTTGAATGAGGTGCTAGACAGAGACAGGAACACCAAGCCCTGGTTTGTCTTAATTAAGCAGTATTCTGAAAGTCCAGTTCAGAAGCCTCCCCACTCCCAGCTGTGGCAGCTGCATCACAGTGTCTGTCTGTCTTTGTCTCTGGCACTCCTTCCTTTCCTTACACATATTCTTTAGGCATGAATGTAAGGGAGACTTCTGGAGTGGCGAGATGGTGAATGATGGGTTAGGAAGGGGGAGGTGAGAATGGTCAGTATGCACAGTGTATATGTGTGAAATTGTCTAAGAACAGATTTAATAAAAATTCTGCAATGACAAAATGGTATTTTTCTCAAGGATACTCCCCAGTTAATTATCTGCCTGAAAATTTGGACCTAGGCAACTACTACAATAGAATTTAGTCTTAAGAAAGAGAATGCATAAGATGAAAAGAGGTTAATAACCCTAGAGAAGGAACTGTATTGCATCCATCATAAAAAAGTGAAGAATAAGAAACCAACATTCAAAGAACATAAAAATGTCCAGAAATTAAAAGAAATGGTGTAGGAATGCCAGACCTCAGCAGATGTATTAGGAGATGATAAAGTTGAGGAAATCTTAGGGAATAGTGGGATAAGATGGACAAAAGAATCATTTAGGATATAAATGTTTGGCATCTGTATAAAGGATATTGAAAATGAACAGAGAAATGGGTGTCTTGAGGGATATGAGCAGGAAAGCAATTTTTAACAAACGAATTAAATAACATTTCCAGAACTTGAGAATGTAAGTTTCCAAGAAGAGTGCTTGACCCAATGATGGGTCATGACGTGATGCCTCAGAGCAAAACCTTACAATAATAGTAGTCACAGGAAGGACCTGCAGGTAGCCAGAGTTAGATAAACTGCAAGTGCCGAATTAGTTAAGAAGCAGAAGCAAGGAGAGTGGGCTTCATGGTCAGGCTAGGCTGAAGGACCGAACGTTGCCAACACAGACATGTATTGTTTGACATGTAATAAACATGACAAAATGTACAAAACATTGAATTAAAAAAATTTCTGAAATAGTATGGAAAGATACAGTGTCTGTGTGTGTGTGTGTATACTAAAGTTGAAAGGGGGGCTGGCCATCATTCATAGAATTTACAAGAAAAGAATGGAACATGACTTTATTTTAATTCTCTACTTCCTGAGATTTCAGCATTATCTTCTGATTAATCTATTGAGGTTTTTCATTTGTACCATCATGTCTTTTCCCTTACAATACAGAACATGGAGGAGGACACCGTCTTTGTGTCCTTGATGGAATCTAAGTCAACATACATCAGAGGTACCTGAACACTCATGTGTTTTGCGGCTCTGTTCACAGTAGCCAAGAACTCCTAAGTGCTTACTAATAGTGAATAGATATAAAGATGCATATATTAATTAATAAAATATTTATGAGAACTATTCATCCACAAAGCACAAAATCATGTTATTTTTCAGGAAACTTGTTGGAGTTGGTGTTCATCATGTCCCATGAAATAAGGCAGACCCAGGAAGACAAACCTCACAAGTCTTTTATCGTGTGCACTGTGATGTAAAGAAAGACAGGGAAGTAGAGAAGTGTTTGGGAAGAGGAAGGGAAGAAAATTTGATAAAAGTAAAAACTTATCGTGTCTAAAAGTATCAGAGGGCAGGTGGGATGGTGCATGCCTTTAATGCCAGCACTCAGGATGCCAGGGCAGGCAGATCATTTAAGGCCTGTTCTACATAGTGAGTTCTAGGCCAGCCAGAACTACATAGAGAGACCTTGTTAAAAAAAAAAGTCACAATGAAATGTAATACTTTTTACAGTTAGTATATACAAATTAAAACAAAAAAAAGGAATAGTTTGCCTGAAGCTATAGCATTCCCCCCCACACACATGCTTTCTCTTACAGTCATAATGGTATTCTATGCTGTTCTTATGATACAGTTTTCCTGGTTGTCTAATCCAAATTATATTTCACTCTTCGAAATTCGATAGGATCTCAAGTCCCTCTGAACAACATTGCCTCTGTAGACAGGACAAAATCATGAGCACATTGGAGAGAAAGCCAGGAGAAAACTGCAAGAAATGGGAAAGGGAAGATTTACGTCATAGAGCCGGTTCTGGTCAGGTAGCAGGGAAAGTAAACAATCCACTCAGTGGGAGGAGGAGAGGAAGAAGAGCAGAGTCAGAAATGAGTTTCTCATTCTCTGGTTTTAAGCCTGAGGAGACAGGGAGAGGAACACTGAATTCCTAGAAGGGACTGCTCAGCAATCAGTATGGGAACTGGACTAAACCAAACACATATGGCTTGAGTCATGGAAGAGATAGGATCTGAGGGATCTAGCCTGGGTCTGGAGTAACTGCAGTTCCTGTAGAACACAGACTGTGGAGACCCGCAGAGGCTGCAAGATTCCCCAGAACATGTGGAACCCCAATGACCACAATGGGGCCTTTTACTTGCACTATTGCAAATGAAAATTCCTCTACTCCATTCTCTCAAGAAAGGAAGATGGGGGAGGGAAGTGAAAAGCAAAGGCTTTGAACTTAGCCGTGATTGAATATATAGAGTTTTAAGCACAAGTAAGTTGAGTTATATTTAGCCAATGAGTACGTCCTACTGGGATGGGGTTCCAGAGTCAGAGGTCACTAACATACCAAATTTACTATTTCCTTACTTCAAAATATTTGAATCATCCATATTTTATGCATTTTACTGATTTTTTAACCCATTGAGAGGGGATAACTGGGCAAGTGGAGACAGTAAAATATGGAGACGGAGGAGTGGAGCCTCTAGAAAAGCTACATGTGCATGCTGTCTGCATCAGGACTGTGGAAGCACAAGGTTATTTAGCTCTCAATTTTCTCCTGACAAGTTTAATGTTTAGTGATTTTTTTTTAGTTTACTAAAAGGCAAGTATGAACTCATTTAGCTGGGTATTTATTATGCATGCATTACAATGCATTTTCATTATGTAAAATTTATTATATAACCATGATTCACACAGAAACAATCTACCGCATCACTCCTTTTATTTTGTTCACATTATGTTTTTTCCTTACTATATATATATATATATTTAACCAGGTTAAAACAACAGAAAATTTCTACCATTTAAAACGAATATAACCTGCTCAGTGATCAGATTTATTTTCTAATTTCATCACTATAAATCAATAATATTTATGGTCCCATGTAGTACTCAGTTAAAACCCAATGCATGTATAACAATATTAAGAAATGTTGCTCAAAATGTTGTAATAACTACTAAAATACATGAATAAATTTTAATATACAGATCAAAAAACCAGACATACATTATGTTTCTGAGGCACTGGTATCATTTGAACAGACGCCAGAGTTATGTAGCTGAAGATTAGAGTGTGATTCAGAGACACTCCACTCCACATGCAGCAGCTTTGCCTCCACTAACATTAGTGGAGTTTACGTGCACCCGGTCAGACGCGAGAACTGAAATTTGTTGAAAGGCAAAGGGAGATGATTTTTAGCTTTGCCTAGAATTCCAGGAGAGTATTATTGAAAGCTCTGTGAAAGGCCTTTATTTAGGAACTGGGACGCAGAAGCTTTATATCAAACTGCTACATGTATACTGCGTTTGGGCTGTCAAAGAAAAAGGAGCTAGAAAAACCAAAGGCTTTGTGAAAGGCCATTGTGGGACTCATAGGAGTGGGAAATAGTGTGAATTTTGGATGAGGTAGTTTGAGACTCTGAGAGAAAACGTGACACGTCACTGTGGCTGACGAGGTACTCGTGCATATGTGCACATGTATGTGTCACTCACAATCATTTACAGCATCTGTGTCCTAACCAGGATTTGAGACAACAGAACCGTGTTGCCTCTTCAGGGGATTTCTTCTTGCTTCAAGATCATCAAATCATTGAATCCAAATGTCCCAGAATAAAGCTTCTGGGGAACTGGAATGAAAAGCCAATCTGTGTCTCTCCATACATTGCTTCCCAGGAACGGGCTTCTATTAAGCTTATCTAGTTTTTCAGTATTGCCAAGAAATAAGTCAGTTAAGTATTGAACCACACAGACATGGCAATATGTAATAGATTTAGGTTCATATAGACATAATTGCATTTAAAAACACTTTTATTTTGAGAAGTGCTTAGGCTATGGACCCATTCATATATTCAGTACCAGCAAAGTCATACTAGGTGCAGCCACGGTTTTGACCCAGCTGATGCACAGACAAAAGTTCCTGACCTAGTATATTTTACAAGTGAGCAACTTGTGTTAAAGAATGTGGAAGATGGAGATTAGAGAGATGGCCTGATGGTTAAAAGTGTGTACTGCTCTTGCAGAAGACCTGGGTGTGGTTGCCATCACCAATTCAGGCAGCTTCAATTCCAGGGGATCTAATGCCATTCTAGTCTCTGCAAGCACATATTCGTAGATGCACACCCCCCACACATATATACATAACTTAAAATAAATCTTAAAAAATCAAAAAATGAAAAGGAATGTTAAAAATGTTAGTAATTTTTGAAGTAGTTCTGTTTTTTTAAAAACTAAATTACTATTATAAATTCTTAAATATTTGCACAAAATTGACATGCACACTTTCATTGCATCATTTTCTTCAATAAAATGACATTTTATGTGTATGGTGTGTGGCCTGCACGTATGTATGTATGTACACCACATATATTCCTGGGGCTCACAGAAGTCAGGGCAGTGTGTGTCAGTTCCCCTGGAACTGGAGTTATGGACTGTTGTAAGCTGCCATGTGGATGCTAGGAATCAAACCCAAGTCCTCTGAAAGATCAGTAAATGCACTTAATGGCTAAGCCATCACTCCAGCCTCTGCACAATTATTTGTAATGCCTCCTTAAATGACATCAATAGAAAGTATTACATGCTAAACATTTTTTTTGTGTGTAAGTGATGGAGATTTATCCCAAGTTTTGCACTTATGAGGCAAATGATCTGTAGCTGAACTTTATTTTTTTTATTTTTATTTTTCTTTGCTCCCCTCCCTGCCACGCCCCTCCCTCCCTCAACCCTCCCCCAAGGTCCCCATGCTCCCAATTTATTCAGGAGATCTTGTCTTTTTCTACTTTCTACTTCCCACGTAGATATCGATGTAAGTCTCTCTTAGTGTCCGTATTGTTGTCTAAATTCTCTGGGATTGTGGTTTGTAAGATGGTTTTCTTTGCCTTATGTTTAAAAACCACCTATGAGTGAGTACATGTGATAATTGTCTTTCTGTGTCTGGGTTACTTCACTCAAAATAATGCTTTCTAGTTCCATCCATTTTCCTGCAAAATTTAGGCTGTCGTT
>PVIU01009725.1:0-74424 GCA_004026605.1 Ondatra zibethicus
AGGGGAAGAGGAGGAGAGAAGGGGAGCGGGGGAGGAGAACTTGAAGGAACAGGATTGTTGAGATGGAGGAAGGACAGAGATAAGAGCAAGGAAAGAGATATCTTGATTGAGGGTGCCATTATGGGGCTAGCAAGAAACCTGGATCTAGAAAAATTCCCAGGAATTCCCAAGGATGACCCCAGTTAAGACCTAAGCAATAGAGGAGAGGGTGCCCAAACTGGCCTTGCCCTGTAATTAGACTAATGAATATCTTAAATATCACCATAGAACCTTCATCCAGCAACTGATGGAAACAGAGGCAGAGACTGACATCGGAGCACTGGACTGAGCTCCCAGTCCAGTTGAAGAGTGAGAGGAATGAGAATATGAACAAAGAGGTCAAGACCATGATGGGTTCATCCACTGAAACAGTCTACCTAAGCTAATGGGAGCTCACCAACTCTAGCCAGACAGGGAAGGAACAAACAGGTCCCTCTGAATGTGGCTGACAGTTGCATGACTGGGGCAGACTGAGGGGCCAGTGGCAGTGGCACCAGGATTTATCCCTACTGCATGTACTGACTTTTTGGGAACCTATTCTCTTTGGATGGATACCTTGCTCAGCATAGATATAGTAGGGAGGGCCTTGGACATTCCCCAGAGCAAAGTGCTTTACCCTCTATGTGGAGTGGATGGGGGATGGGGTGAGGGTAAGTGGAGTGAATGGGAGGAGAGGAGGGAGTGGGAACTTGGATTGGTCTGTATAATGAAAAAAGATAATTTGTTTTCTTTTTTAAAAAATAGATAGACAGACAGACAGATAGATAGACAAGGAGTTCCAGGACAGCCAGGACTACATAATAAAGCCCTGTCTCAAAAAAAAGGGTTTGTGTGTGTGTTCAGTTTGTTTGCTTGATTTTTATTTTATTTTGTTTGAGAGTTTTGTCATATTGGCCAAGATGGCCTTGCACTTTGAAATCCCCCTTCCTAGGCCTATCAAACACTGGGATTACAGGTGTAATCTGGGCTCCAAATGTTAACGTGATCTTTTTCTGGTTTGTGGTATTTCACAGATTACATGTTTAAAAACTTCCTTCACAGCTGGGTGCAGTGGTTCCTTCCTTTAATCCCAGCACAAGAGGCAGAGGCAGATGGATCTCAGTGAGTTGGAGACCAGCGTGATCTACAGAGCGAGTTCCAGGCCAACCAGAATTACATGGTAAATCCCTGTCTCAAAAACAAAACAAAAACCCCACAAACTTCCTCTACCATATTGCTCTGTATTTTAAGACATCATTAGTTGCATATTCATTTATTTGGGACAGAGTCTCACTATGTAGCCCAGGGTACCCAGCTCATGGTTCTCCTGCTTTAACCTACTTACTGAGTGCTGTTTAGGAGCATGGCCCATTCAGACTTGTCTCGATTTTCTCAGCTGTACTATAAATGTGTCAACTTTGTAAAGGAACAATCTTCTCTTTTACAAAGCCAAGAAGAGGACTGAAGAGAAGTTTCATGGATTAAAACTGCGTGCTGCTCTTGCAGAGGAGCTGCCTGGTACCTGCATCGGGCAGCTCACATCTGCCTGAAACTTCAGCTCCAGGAACTCAATGCCTTGAGGACACACCACAGCACACACACACACACACACACACACACACACACACACACTCAGACCACACACACACACACCACATACACACACCATACTACACACACACACTCACACACACACTCACACACACACCACATACACACACCATACCACACACACACACACTCACACACACATATAGTCACACACCACATACACACACCATACCACACACACACACTATCTTTAAAAAGAAAAGAATCAAAAAACTAAAGATGGGATGGGCTGGGAAGATGACTGGGTAAGGAGCCCGTAGCACCAGCAGGAGGACTGATGTGTCATCCCCAGAACCCCAACAACAGCCTGCCATGGTACCTGGTGACTTGACACACTTGTGACCCAAATCCTGGGAAGGTTGAGACAAACAGAGCCCTGAGACGCACTACAGCCGACCTAAACTACTTGGTGTTCAGAAGAGGGTGTTAGCCTTTGGACATTTCTGTTTGGTTTCTCCTTTAGCTCACTTCTCCCCTCCCAGCTTTGCAGGTGATTTCTGCTTCTTTTTCTTTTTCTTTCTTTTTTTTCTTTTGGTGTCTTGAGACAGAGTTTCCCTGTATAACTCTGGCTGTCCTGGAACTCACTCTGTAGACCAGGCTGGCTTTGAACTCATAGAGATCTGCCTGCCTCTGCCTCGTGAGCGCTGGGATTAAAGGCATATGCCACCACAGCCCAGTTCTGTTTCTTAATAAATGATCTCTGTTTCTATTTAGAAACAAAAAGCAAGGTGGGTGGCATTTGACTTCTGAAGACAGGTAAGACTCGAGGTTGTGCTCTGGTATACATGCGTGCACATATGTGTGTGTGTACATCTACAGACACACACACACACACACACACACACAGATACATACCAAACATTAAATGAAGAGAAACATGGCTTTTCTTTGGAAAACCCCCACTCTGTGTGTGAGTTCTTATATCTACAGTTTTACTACTCATTAAAAAAACACATTATTTTTACTGCCCCAAGTACTCAGAATAAATTTGTGCCTGTTCTGAACCCTCTAAGAATTTAGTTGGGAAAGATTAATCTGTGGTTTGGGTTTGAGAAATGAAGTCTATTAAGTGGTCTTAAAAACAAAAGTGGACATTATTGTTCATGCAAATTATTGGTGCTTCAAAGGGTCCCTTTCTCTCTCTTTTTGCATTTTATTTTAAATCAGGGGCAAGGCAGTGGAGAAAGATTTCTGAAATGGAGCCCTCCACCTGCGTTATATGTGTAGAATAAAGAGCAGGAGACTTTCGGATGTTTGGATCCATGTGAGTCTTTGAGGAGACAGTGGGCCTTTGATTCTGTGATTACAATTAAAGATTAAGGTGAGTGCTTCGTGCCTGAAAACACTCTGATGGAAATGAATAAACACTGTCTCTAATGCTTGGATCTAGCTAGAATACAAACACAGAGTCTTTACAGCCGTCGGGGTATGCCATCCAGAGGAGCAATGGACTGAGAAGCGGATTCTAAATCAAAGTGAAAGAGGGTGCTTTGGTAGCCCCATCAACTGTCCCTTAGCCAGGATCCCTACAGAGTCCAGAGAGAAGGGGACCCTGCCTTAGGCAGCAAGGTCAGCAGAGTAAGCCTGAGCACTCAACAAGGTGTCAGGTGAATTCAGTGTACACACATTCCCATCGGGCTCTTCCTCCATCTGACAGGTTGCTTCTCTGCAGACGTTCTGAGAGAGGCCAGTTATGATAGGGTGTGTGGAAAGGTGCATCCACACACTGTTGGGGAAGTATAAATTGGTGCACAGTTTGGGGGGACCGGCAGCTTGACAGTGTCCCCGAAATTTTGAAGTGTACATCTAGTGTGCCGTACCCCTTGATTTATAAAAGATCTAGCTTCCAAAATCCTGGCACTGGACTAAATGTACTGCCCAGCAAAGCCTTTGTGGCATCGTTTAACAGCAGAAAACTTCCAAACAGCCTGCATGCCTATAATGGCAGGATCGTTTAAGCAATGTATGCTGTGCTCACACAATAAAACACAATGTGGCTACTGAAAATGAAACACCGTAGTGATGACTTAGAAAGCAGTGGTTTTGGTTTGTGGGGGTAAGCGTAGGGCGCAGCCAAAGCCCTGAATGGGTGAGTGAGGTCCTGAATGGACAACATCATGACGAGGACTCAGACTTTGGACCCATGGGAAATTGACGAAACTGTTGCCCATGTGGCCCAGGCTGAAGAGAAATGGGACGGCTTTCCTCCAGAGTCTGTGTGTGTTCCTGGAGGGTTGTTCAGTGTGCACAAAGGCCGCACTGCAGCTTCTTTCTCTGAACCACTCCAGCCCCAGACTGCGCATCTGCAGACACTAGCTAACCCTTCCCCATCTGCTGTCCTGAATAAATACACTGAGAGTTTGGCTGTGGTGGTAGCAGAGCCACACTTGACCCCAGCTCGACTGTGTGTCTGTGAGCTCGTGCCTTTCTTCACTCCCTCAGCGGCCCGAGTCAGGGTTCTAGGACCCAAGTGGTGTGAGTAGCAGCAGATAGAGTTTCATATCTTAGACTGCTATGAGCTAAAGATAACCTTGACCTTCCCATTTTCCTGCCTCAACTGATTCCCCATATACTGAGACTACAGGAAAGCACCACCACCCCAGATTTGATGGGGTGCAGGGGATCTAAGCCAGAGCTTCCTATAGGCTAGGTAAACATTTCCTCAGCTTAGCTGCATCCCTACTCCAGAAAGTAGTTTCTTTTAAATAATACCCACTAGGGACAATCTTTTCTTTCTGCTTAACACTGGAAGACTTTAAAAGGCTAAATATTAAAGAGTTACCAGGAGAGAAAGTGATTGGGACTGGGTAGGAAAAAAAGAAAATTCACCTCCTACCTTATGAATTTCTACAGTTTAAATGTGAACTTGTTTCTGTATTGTGTTGTTATCGCTTTTAAAATAGTTAACTGCCTATTTATTTGTGTATCCGTGCACACACGCATGGCATGGCTTGTTCGTGGAGGTTAGAGCAGAACTCACACAACTGACTTGTTCAAGTTGGTTCTCTCCTATTGCATGAGTTCCAGGAACCCAGTTCTGGCCATCAGACTTGGCAGCAAGCACCTTTACCTACCACAGCTTCTCACTGGCCCCTTCTTGTTGTTTTATTAAGTGGTTAAAAAATAACTCAGGAACCAAACCTATTTCTGTATACTCAGCCATTCACACTGAGGTTCGGATCAGTCTGTCACAAACTCGGTGTGCTCAGTCCTTACCAGCACAGAGGATGTGAGTTCCAGGGAGAATTCTGCTAACATCTTGGGCTATGAGAAGTTGTGACGGCTATTCTTGGTTGTCAGCTTGACTATATCTGGAATGATCTACAATCCAGAAACGGAGGGCACACCTGTGACCTTGAGGTGGGAAGATACCTTTAACCCAGATCTTGAGGCTAGAAGACGTAGGCTTTTTGATCCAGATCTTGAGGTAGGAAGACACACCTTTAATCTGGGTCACACCTTCTGCTAGAAGCCAACATAAAGGCACAGAAAAAGAAAGGTTTTCTTCTTTGCCTGCTTGTCCTGGCCTTGCTAGCACATCCATTCTTTCACTGGCAATGGAGGCTACTTCTTTGGAATTCCAGCAGATACAGTAGCCCAGCTAAGACATCCAGCCTTGTGGGACTGAGCAACTACTAGATTCTTAGACTTTCCATTCACAGCTGGCCATTGTTGGACTGTAGACTGTAAGTCATGTCATTCCAATAAATTCCATATATATGAAAGAAGAGATTCATTCCATAAGTTCTGTGACTCCAGAGAACCCTGACTAATACAGAGTGAGCTGAGTTTGGGGGCATGGGATGGGATTGAATACAGGGTCACAATTAAGCAAGTGCTGGTTGCAGATAGGAAACCAGGTCAGGCAAGTAATGACAGCACCACTGAGTGGAAACCTCTGATCTCAGAAGTATTACACTCTCCTGCCTCTGAGCCCACTTGTCCTCAAGTCCAGATAGAACTGAGCCCACCAGTGATGGAATGAGTTGCATTAAAAAGCCAAGGGTATCTAGTGGTGGTGGCACATGCCTTTGATCCCAGCACTCCGGAGACAGAGGCAGGCGGATCTGAGTTCGAGGCCAGCCTGGTCTTCTATAGAGGGAATTCCAGGACAACCAGTGCTACACAGAGGAACCCTGTCAAACAAACAAAAAGAGCCAGAGGTGGAGAAAACATTGGCACAGGAAACTGCTCTCCATACAAGCTCCTGCCCCCAATTAACCAGATTGGTTTTTTTACAGTTAACCTAAGTCCTTAGGTTAAGGGAGGCAGCTGGGTAGGAGAAGAGTCTTGGCTCTAGTTCTCTGGGTACCTTTTCTCTTGAGCCCCTCCACAATGCTCTCAAAGCTTTCCCCCTTAGCTATAAAAATGACTCCCAAATGATATCACACCTACCTGAGTGCTTATTTTCTAAATATGTTCCTGAAGACTCTTCTGATTTTAATATACCTTTAATTCTGATCTTTATAAGCAAACGCAGATGCGCTTGTTAATCAAAACACTGTCCTTAGCAATTGTGGGTGATCTTTGATAACTCAGCGGCAGGCTGCCATGAGACCTTTTGAAGCTATGCTGGCATTGTAGGAGAACCGAGGTAGATTGTGCCCGCTGGGCAGCACTAGGAAATCTGCTTCTGAGAGCCCTCTTCCTCCAGTTTCTCACACAGCCTCTTTTACAATGTCTCCTGGAACCTCCTTCAGTGTCCTGCATGCAGAAGGTTATCCTGTAAGTGCTGAACTCACTAAACTTAATTGCGGATACCTGGCTACAAAGTTCCCTTAAAGAGACTTTCTCTCCTTCATTTGGATCTGGTCCATATGGGTAGGACATTGCAACCGAAGGATGAGGCAGCATGGTGTCCCTTTGGGGATACTGTTCTTCATCACTACTGAGAGAGCACCCCTTGCCCCTGTATGTGTGTGAGGGGGGAGGGGCAGAGAGATGTTACGCCTCATTTTCTAAATGAAGAAAGAATTAAAATGGAAAGCAAAAGACGAAGGAGGAAAAAGAATGGAGGAGTGGAGGAGGGGCAGTAGGAAACCCGGAAAACAGATGAGTGACGGCAGAGCAAACAAAGAAAGAACTCAGGAGCGCCAGCAGGCACGGTCCTACCGAGCCGGAGCGAGAGGAAAGGGGCTGCGGGAAGAGCAAACCAAAAACCCCAAGGCCTCAGGACTAGGGATGTGGCTCAGCTGGGTGCTTGCCTAGTGTGCTTGAAGCCGTGGGTTTGAACCCCAGCACCTCATAGTTGTAGTGGTGCATGCCTATAATTCCAGTACTCAGGAGACAGAGGCAGGAAAGTGAGATTAAAAAAAAAAAAAAGTATAGCAGACAGACTCAGCATCCCATTCCACTCAGTCGGAGCCCCACTCGGCCCTGGACTCCTTCCGTGATGCCTGCAGCTCTGCCCTCTATCCTTTACCCTCTTTTTTGAAGGAGGCCCTCACTTTCTTGTCTTGATGATGCCCTGCTCTTCCTCTGAATCCTCCTCAGGTGGTCACTGCCTCACCCCACGTCCCTCAGAGCTTCAGAGCCTCCTCCCCCCCCCCCCCCCCCCCCCCCCCCCCCCCCCCCCCCCCCCCCCCCCCCCCCCCCCCCCCCCCCCCCCCCCCGCGCACTGTCACACCTGCGTCCCAATCTTCCCTAAAATCTCCCGCCTCTGACTCTGTTTTCCCTTTGAACCTTAATGTGTTCTATTTCTGGAGTTGCCACAACACCAGGTCCGGGGATGGAACAGACTTCTTCCTATTCCAAAAGTTCGCCTACCATGCCGCCCTCAGAAAGTGGACATAAAAGATAAGCAAGTGATAAGAACAAAGATACACTTGATTTCATCCAAAAGGCCAAGAAGCCATGCACTGTTTACTCTTACACCGCATGGACCTCCTGCTCACCTGGTGGCTGAGGTCCCAGGGCCCCAGACCCACCCATCTCTTGGATGATGTCAGCTGTTCTCTCTAGCATCCATCCTGTCCCATGATGCCTCTCGTTTCTTCTTGACTTCCTGCTCCAGCTGCGCTCACACCAGAAGCTACCGTGAATGGCACCTCTCATCGTTCCTCTCACCTCACTGCATTCCTCTCACCCCACTGCAGCGGCCACTTTGTTGTTTGTTTTTCCATTTGAGACAGACTCATATCCTAGCCCAGGAAGACCTGAAACTCACTATGTTGACCATACTGGCCTTGAACTTGTAGTGATCCTGCTGCTTCTAACTCCTGAGTGATGGAATTATAGCAGGTGCCACTATGCCTGGCCTTCCAAATCCCACTTTCTATTTTTCCAGCTTGCTTCATCATTTCAACAATTCAATCCAGTGACCCTGCCTCCTTCTCACGGACCTTCACCCCTCGGAACTTTGTTCCTTTGGCTACGCAGATTAGATAAGAAGGACCCCATCTCTTACACAATCATCTCTTACTTTGTATGTGTCTCTGTCTCTTTGTGTGTCTCTCTGACTTTCTATATCTCTGTCTGTCTCTGTCCCTGACTGTCTATGTGTACCTCTTTGTCTTCCTCTGTCTCTCTGTCTCTGTTTGTCTGTCTCTCTGTGTATCTCTCTGTCTTCTGTCTGTCTCTCTGTGTGTGTCTCTGTCTTTCTCTGTCTCTCTGTGTCTGTCTCTGTCTCTGTATCTTTGTCTCTCTCTGTCTCTCTCTGTCTCTCTCTCTCTCCCATTTAATTTCAACAAGCTTTTTGTCCTCACGAGGCACTTCACCCAGCAATCTGTAACAAGATTGCCAAACACCCTGCAGATTGACAAACGCAGCAGTCAGTTTTCAGTTCTCACCCAACTGACCTACTTACAGCATTTGAGACTATAGTCGATCTGTAGCTGATTACTCTCCTTCTCCAACACTTTCCTCTTTGGTAGTCTATGCACTACCCACCCTTCATCAGTCATCTGCCTGCCTTACTGGATGCCCCATTCAATCCCCTAGATACCTTCCTCCTCATCTCCTAGTCCCCTAATAATGATGTGGCTCGAAGCTTAGACGGCTCCTCTGCTGAAACCAATTGACTCATGGGCTTCATTCAGTTTCATAGTTTTAAGACACCAAAGATTCAGGGCTTGAGATGGCTCAGTGGTTAAGAGCATTGACTGTTCTTCCAGAGGTCCTGAGTTCAACTCCCAGAGCTCACATGGCAGCTTGCAACTATCTGTAACTCCAGTTCCAGGAGATCTGACACCCTCATATGGACATACATGTGGCAAAACACCAATGTCCATAAAATAGAAATAAACTATTTTTAAAAATGATCCAAGATTCATAACTCAGACTTTATATGACATTTCTATGTGGTTGCTCAACAAACTGAATTCCAAATTCAAAATGTTTCTCCGTAAACCTCCTCCCTATTTCTCCCTGTCTTTGCAAATCCACTCTTCCTGTTCCTAGGGCCAAAACCTTGATGTTGTTTTTGTCCGATCTTCCTCCATGTCTTATCCAGCCCATTAAAAAAATCCTTTAAAGTACAGCCAGTTAGGGTGGCACAGACTTGTAATTCTAGCACTCAGGAGATGAAGGCAAGATGAGTTTGAGACTAGCCTGGGCTACATAGCTAAACCCTGTCTCAAAAATCAAAACTGTGATCAGCTGTGAAGACAGAGGCCACTCAAGCTAGGGAAGCAGATCAGTGCCTTGCTCAGCCATCATCAGAGAAGTTTCCTCCTAAAGAATCTGGGAACAAATATAGAGACCCCAGCCAGACATCGGGCAGAGAGCGAGAGGCCTTAGAACATTCAGCCCTAAACCTGAATATCTCCTTCAAATCCCTCCCCTCTGGGCTCAGTCAACCCTGTGGACCAGGAGGCAGAAAGTGTGTAAGAACCAGAGGGGATGGAGGACATCAAGAAAATAAGGTCCTCTAAATAAATAAAGCTCTTAGGAACTCACAGAGACTGAGGCAGCAGGCAGCATGCACAGGCCCTGTGTGGGTCTCCAACAAGTCCTGGCATATATTATGACTCCAAGTTTAGTGGTTTTTATGGGATTCCTGAGTGTGTGAAAAAGTGGGTCTCTAGTTTTTGTAACTTCCCTTCTGTTTCCTTGTTTTGTCCAATTCCAATGTTTTGTTTTATCTTATGACATATCATATTATAGTATAGCATTATATTTCTATCCTTTAGAAGCCTATTTGTTTTCTTATGAGAGACAGAAAGGGAATGGATCCAGATAGGAAGGGAGATAGGAAGAAACTGGGAAGAATAGAGGGAGTGGAAACCACACTCAAGATACATCACATAAGAAAAAACTGTTTTCTTTTTTTAAAATTATTTATTTATTGTTTTCTCGTTTTTGTTTTGTTTTATTTTCTGAGACAGGGTTTTTCTGTGTAGACATGGCTGTCTTGGAACTTGCTCTGTAGACCAAAGTGACCTCTGTAGACCTCAAACTCAGAAATCTATCTGCCTCCGCCTCCCAAGTGCTGGGATTAAAGGTATATGCCAAGACACCCACGTTTGAAAAAAAAAATCTGTTTCAATAAAAGGAAAAAATTTACAACAGGAGCTGGAAAGATGGTGCCACATTTTGAGAGCACATACTGTTCTTGCAGAGGATCTGAGTTCTGATCCAAGCACAGACATAACTGCCTGTAACTCCAGCTCCAAGGACCCAGCATCCCTGGACTCAGATTCCTGCACTCCATGTGTTGCAGGATATTTGAACAGACTGTGTAAAGATGTGCCGCTGTTTCATTTGGCCTGCCTAAGGCACCAGATTGGTTTGATAAAGAACTGAATGGCCAATAGCTAGGCAGGAGAGGTTAGGTGGGACTTTAGGGCACAGAAAGGGGCTCAGGATGAATCTAGGTGCCAGCAAGACAGGGAGGCAGTTGGATGTACAGAATGAAAGAGAGGTAAAGAACCACATGACAAAACATAGAATAATAGAAACAGGTTAATTTAAGTTAGACAAGCTAGTTGGGAACAAGTCTAAGCTAAAGGCCAAGTTTTCATAACTAATAATAAGTCTCCATGATATTATTTGGGGGCTGATGGTCTTCTAAAAGTAAATCCACCTACACCTCCACATAATTAAAAGTAAGTTAATTTTAAAAAGTCAGAACCAAAGAAAGTCATTTAACATAGAATTAGAACCCACCCATATCACCCAACCATCACTGCTAGCATCAGCTTGGAACTTATCAGCACTGGGTGTTGATCTGGATGCTACTAGTCATTTTGCACAAGTTGTCCTGTCTTCTCTGTCTATGAAGACTACCGATATGGTATGACCTGTTTTACTTGTAGTTTGCCTTGGGTAAATGACTAAATTGTGGACAAAGAGATGAGGCAGAAGGGATAGATGTGCGTCACTTCCAGAGTAGACCTGAAGAACCATAAGCATAACCCAAGCACTCTTTCCACCTCCCATGAGCTAGAATCTGGAACAATCGGTGGCCCAGCATAAGCAATGGCCCAAGAGGAATCTATAGCTCTGGACAACCACCTAAAAGCTGCTGCCCTTAACACAAACATCAGATAAGGGAGAAATGAGTCTTTAATGCCTGCAGCCATCAATTAGGGAACCCAGGCCTACCATAACCAAAACAAACAGCTCAAGATAGTATCTGAAGCCTACAGTTTCTTCAAGGACTTAAAGGATATTTGAATTCTGGCCTCCTTCCAAAATGAGTAACTCCAAAACACAAAAAGAAAAGCAAAAATACTTTAAACTCCACAGCAACAAATGTTTACAAAATTGATGGCCTTTTTTTCTTTTTCTTTTTCTTTCTTTCTTTCTTTTTTTTCTTTTGGATTTTCAAGACAGGGTTTCTCTGTGTAACAGCTCTGGATGTTCTGGAATTCGCTTTGTAGACAAGGCTGGCCTTGAACTCACAGAGATCCTCCTGCCTCTGCTTCCTGAGTGCTGGGGATTAAAGGAATGTGCATCCCCCCAGGCTTCATAACTGATATTTCTATAACATCACTTTCCCAGTTGTTGCAAACCTTACATCAATGCAGGAAAGTTTACATCATAGAAATAAATCACTTATCCCAAATTATTTCATAAAGAGTTTATAGCAAATAATTCTGTCAAAGTGTACGGGTACCTGTTATCGTTTGATACCCCAAAAAGGCTTTTAAAAGATTGATATTGGCTCAGGACCCCCAAGAACAATTCTCAGCACAAATGAGATGTATTTGCCCCAGAGGGACAGAGGACAGAAATAAAAGACAAAGACAAGAGATAGAGGAGAAAGGAGAAGGGGAAGGGACTATGGGAGAGAGGGAAGAGGTATTTGTCCCAGAGAAGGGAGACAAAGGACTACCTCTGGACAGAGGGGAGATAGAAGTGGTTCATAGGCAAATGTGGTTTATAAAAGCAAAAGGGGAAACTCGTGTTAGGATGAGGTGTTTAACTTTAATTGAGCATGTTAATTAGGTGAGCCAAAGGGAGCTTTTGATTGCTCTACTTCAGTATTTTGATATTGGGGACCTTGGTTGTCAGTTTCAGGAGGAGGAAGTGGCCAAATAAGGAAATAGACCTTGATGGTTAGCTTTAGGGATGTAATCTAACAGTTTTTAGCAAAGCAGAGGAAATAGAGGAGAAGGGCAAGGCCTGCCAGAGCCATGTTTGCCTTGCTTAGGCTGGCTAGAGTCCCGTCAAGCTTAAGTTGTAGGATAGCCTTAACCGAAGCCTATCCTATACCAAAGCTGAGTTACCTTGGGCAAGTTGTTTAAACTGAGATTTTGTATTTATTTCCTGTCAAATGGGGATAGGGAAAAAATAAAACTTATTGTAAAAAGCTATAAGAAAAAACTGTAAATATATTGGTTTTGAAAATATATTGAATGAAACATATATGTATATATTTATATTTTATATATATGTAAAATCTTTATGTGCATTGGTGTTTTGCCTGCATGTATGTCTGTGTGTGAAGGTGTCATATCTCCTGGAACTGGAGTTGCTATGTGGGTGCTGGTGTTGTGGAATATTTGTACACTGTGAAGATGTGTTTTTTGACAAGGTGACTTCTGATTGGTTTAATAAATACTGAATGTTCAATAGCTAAGCAGGAAGAGGTTGGGCAGGACTTCTGAGGACAGAAAGGACTCTGGGAAGAAGAAAGGCAGAGATGTCGGGAGACACAGAGCAAACAGGGTGTTCAGGAAGAGTGGAAACAGCCATGAGACATGTGGCAGAATGTAGATAAATATAAATGGGTTAATTTAAGTTGTAAGAGCTAGCAAGGAACAAGTCTAAACTATAGGCCAAGCTTTGGTAATTAAAACAAGTCTCCATGTCATTATTTGGGAGCTGGTAAGACAGGGAAAGACTCTTTCATGCTCGGAATTGAACCTGTGTCTTCTGGAAGAGCTGCCAGTGCTCTTAACCACTGAACCATCTCTCTAGTCCATGGATGAATTATAGAACAAATACTAATGCATACATTAAAACTTTCTACAAATCTCCATGTTTGAAAGGAATATAGGAGTCAGTTAAATCCAACTCAACTAAGTTCCCTGGGAAGAACTGGGTTTTGTGGTGTGTGTGTGTGTGTGTGTGTGTGTGTGTGTGTGTGTGTGTGTGTGAAGTGTTTCTGTATGTAACTCAGGTTTTGAACTCTCAATACTGACTCAGCATCCTAAATTCTGAGATTATAGGTATGTGCCACCGTACCTGAATGCAAGGGTTTTGAGTTTTGTTTTAGAGACAGGATCTCACTAAGCATAGGCCAGCCTCTAATTCACTAGTGATCCTGATCCTCCTGCTTCTGCCTCTTAAGTGCTAGGATTATAGGCATGGACCACCATGCTCTAATAAATTATTTAATTTTTTGTTTTTACATTTTTTATTTTATTTTCTGTAAATGTGGAGGTCAAAGAACAACTTGTGGAAGTCAGGTTCAAAAAAAAAGTTTAGCCAGACATGGTAGCATACACATTTAATCCCAGCACTTAGGGAGCAGAGGCAGGCAGATTTCTGAGTTGGAGACTAGCCTAGCCTGGCCTACAGAGTTCCAGGGCAGCCAGGTCTACACAAAGAAACTCTGTATTGAAAACAAAACAACAACAACAACAAAAATCTGTATTTTTAAAACTCTTTTATACACAAGGAGCTGGTAGCACTGGTTATTTCCATTCAAAAAAAAAATCAGGTGGAAGGATGGCAGGATAGAAAGAAAATTTTTTCAAAAATAATTTTTGATCTTTACAATTCTAAATTATATGAATCTAGACTCATATGTTTTAAGTAACCATATTATAACCAGTAGATGAAATAACATGCCTGACATGTTCCTGATACATACAGAATTTGGGGAGTAACTACCTACATCCCAGTTTTTTCCAAGAACTCCATGAAGTCTTTGTCACCAACCAGATCTGTGCCTGCCTCCCAACATTTTCAGCGTCTCTCTACACTTACTGTGCAAAGCAGCCTGGACCTAGTGTTGGACACAGCTGTGGGTGCCAGCATAGGCAGAGCTGTAAACTTCATCGTGTAGGGATGGGTAGCTGAATTCACTGAGGAAGGTAACTGCATGTTTGATGGGATTTCTTGCATGTGCCTCTGGTGGGTCTCTGACTGTGACAGAAAACTGAAGTTGGTTTTATCTTCAGATTTTTGCTTGACCTGACAATATGTCTGTGGCTCTGGTTATCTGGAAGCTCTCAAAGGGGGATAGGAGCCCTTATTTAATCAGCATTGAGTCCAGCTCATCCCTGGTTGTTATTATCTAATGCAAATTAAGCTTCCTTACTGCCTAATATCACAGCTCTCAGCGGGGAAAGAGAAGTAAGCTTAAGCCACAACATCCAAACAGCTGAACACTGACCAATTCTAGCAGCAAAGTAGGGTTTCCTGGTAAACAGATGCATCCATTTTCCTACCCAAATGTACAGCAGGACCCAAAAAGAGAGAAGAAATCACTTCAAAAGACATGAGCAGGAAATGTTTCATTTTTCACTTGACTCCATGATTTGGAAACCAATCCTTTCAACTGAGAGACTCTATCATGGCCCTTCTCTACCTCCATTACCTATTATTCGCATTTGAATGGTCTGTGTCTGTCAAGTAAAGGTTGTTGCCAACATTGCATCTGGTACAGATGGATTAGAGAGGGGAATGATGTTTGTAGCTCTCTGTAATCCCTCCATCAACTCCTAGGATTGCCAGTTTCTCCAGGGACTGTGGTAAAGCTGCAGACAGTCCCCAAAGATGTTGCAGGCTTCTCTCTGTTTGGCTGGCAGACACAGCAAAAGTAATGCAGGCGAGAAAAATTAGAGAGAAGTCTCTCTGGTCTGCAAATGAAAGGCAGCTGCAGAGTGAGAGTTCCCTTTCTCCTGAGGGTGGCTGCCTCAGGGCCAGTCTCTGAGGAGTGAGCACTTCCGTACGTATCTCCTGCTTCCAAGGTGAACTCAAAGCCACCTGCTTCAAGCAGCCTCATATGGAGTCAGAGATGTGTGCTGATGTGGCCTCCAGACTAGTTCTGTTTCCAAGTCTAAAAATAGACTCGATGGAGGCTTTGAACAAACCTATATTCTCTGGGCTTGCACTCCTCCAGATTGAATGGCATTTGCCATTCACTTTCATCATGGAACCGAGGGGAAATGGCTACAATAGGATTTGTAAAATAAAACAAAATGAAATTTTGAACAGTCTGCAGAGCAAGAACAAGGAGACATAAAGCAACCATTCTTTACTCTTTTAAGCGGCAGTTTATATTTACTGAAATTCCCGGTGTATACGCAGGCTTTGGGAAGACAGTAAAAGCTGGCAGAGCAATGGTGAGTATTACAGAAGAAACAGAGTGAGAAACAGAGCATCCCTTTCCTTGCATCAGAGACATTAGCATCACAAGCAATACTATAGGCAGCATTCACATTTTTTCTTTTCTTTTTTTCTATTATGGAACATTTTGGGTATTGCACATGATTGTGTTGAATTCTTGGTATTGTGCTTTATTCATTAGAAATTACTTACAAACAAAATAAAAATTTCTACCCTTTTAAAAATATCACAAATAGAGCATTTTAAAAGAACTTAGAGATGGCTAAGATGTTTTATCTAAAAATACTTATTACCCAAGATAGGCAATGGTGGAGCATGCCTTTAATCCCAGCACTGGAAAGGCAGAGGCAAGTGGAGCTTTGAGTTTGAGGCCAGCCTGGTCTATAGAGTGAGTTCCAGGACAGCCAGGACTACACAGAGAAACCCCATCTCAAGAAAGCAAAACAACAACAAAAAGTTAAAACAAAAACAAAACAGAAAAAAAAACCGCTCATTACCCAATGGAAGATGTGGCAAGGGAAATAACTAAACACAGCATAGTGCTTTCTAGAGAGCATCTAGACCCTGAAAAGGTCACAACCAACACAGAAAGTAAGGTATTTAAAAATCACGGCCAAACTGTTTCTACTTCAAAGACCCAGATGCCACAAAAGTTGAAGCTCAATTTTTAATGACCTGTCTTAAATTTGTTCATTTTGTAACAAGGTCTTACTACGTAGCCCTGGCTGTCCTGAAACTTGCTCTGTAGACCAGGCTGGCCTGGAATCACAGAGATTCATCTGCCTCTGCTTCCCCAGTGCTGGGACTGAAGATATGTGCTACTACACTTGGCAACAATTATGTCTGTTTCTAGACATAGTTTCTGACTATAGATCATAGATGCTTCACCACCTGGGAAAATGTTGAGAGAGAGAGAGAGAGAGAGAGAGAGAGAGAGAGAGAGAGTGTCCCCTGGCTATCTTCGCTTCATTCCGAATGGAGAAAGTATTATGTAAGCTGTATTATACACAGAAGCCAAGAGATCCTTAGTTCTGTTATTTTCCTTCTAAGTTTGGTTTCTTTGAAGTCTGCATGCATCTCTTCCAAAGATCTGCTTTACATTATGCATCACAATGGAATCAGGGAGTCCTCATTCAAATATATAGAAAAGTTTTAAATCTTTTAAATGGTATTTCTAATTTCTGTATATTTCCTGTATCTGCCCCAACAGGAAGATGGAAGAGACGGGAGTGAAACAATGAAATGTGGACTTGCTGTGACCCCTTTACAAAGATCCCTTAGAGTTTCCCCCTCTCTACCTACAAGTTGTTGGAAACGTAGCAACCCCTCAAATGTAAACCATCTCTAGGGAATACATGGCTTCATTGCAGAAGAAGTTGGGCAGTCACCATCAATTATATGACTTTCCTCAGCAAGATAGACTCTTACACCCAAAATTCGAAACTACTGCACTGGTGACGACGCCTGGTGTTTAAAAGGCCCCTGGGGAGGTCTAGTCAAAATATTTCCATTCCTCCCTGAAACTGCGATACAAAGGAAAAGAAGGACACAGTGAGATCGGGGAATCAAAAGGAAAACTGTCCTTCCTAGGAGAAGCGGGAGAAAGCGCCAGGTCTTCTGCAAGGGCAGTCTGGTCCTCTTCTTGCAGAGCAGGCTGGATCACACACCTTCCCTGGGAACATTCATCCCCAGCAAGAAGCCAAGATTAGGTTTGCATCAATTTCTAAACGCCTGTAGTTAATAGAAAGCCTTCATCATCCCGCCCTAAGTGGGTGTGTTTAATTGTCCATGCATGCTCCGGGAGGTGAGTGATGGGGCATAGAGTTTTTCCGTAAAGCGGAGCTACTGGCTCAGAGTGAGTGAACTCCGGCTTGGAAACGGTCCAGGCTATGGTGATTCCAGGATGGAGTTGGGGCAAGGGAAGTCGGGGCGAGGTTTAGCGAAGAGAGCGAGTGACCCAATTCTCTCCCTTGAGTTTGCAGTCTGCAGCTCGACCCCTAACAGTCCCGTCGGGCAGTTGCTCCCTAGCCACGTGTCCTTCAGCCTCACGTCCCCTTGAGAAGGCCTCCAAAATAGGCCAGATTGAGCGAGTACTTGGCCCAACGCCTTGGGGCCAACAGTGGAACCCACCCCCCCGGAACTTCATCCAAAAAGCCGGGCTCAAAGCCGCCACTAAGAGCCTCAGTGGCTCCCTGCCGACCCTCGGATACTTCCGCCGCGATGGTTCAGCTCCCGCCACCCTCATCCAAAATGAAAAGCACCTTCAGACCACGAACCCAGAGCAACCCTCGTCTTTCCAGTTAGAACAAGTTTAAAGTGAGGGTTGGGCCCCGGAAGCCGCGGGCAGGGGGTCACGTGCGCCCCCGTCACTGCAGCTCCCCTCGCCTCTTCGGTTCGAGTTATGCCATCAAGCTAATATATTGTGACTGCTCTTCTCTCCTGTGACAAAGGCTTGCAGCTGCCTCCAAATCAATAGACGTCAAAGAAATATGAAAACAGTCATGACACAAAACTTAAATCCTGCTTGCAATCTACACGATCAGAACCGCATTTCTGATCTCCAAGCCGCCGATTAATTTATCCCAAAGTTTAGTCAAATTTTTATTCCGCTACCTTTTTCCCAGCAGATCGCGCTACATCTGTCGGGTTTGTAATGTAATTTGTAATTACTGCCCTTCATGTGGTCCGGTGCCTTGAACCATCTTTAATTAAAAGCATAATTAAGGGAAGATCTAAAGAAAGACAATTACCAGATGGTCTTTTTTTTTTAAGGCAGTAGTTGCTCAGAGAGGGGCGCGGGAACTGTCCCCCTCAACCCTGTGCTAAGAGAGGGGGCGGCGGCCGGATCCGCGCCTGCGCACTTCAGAGACCTGGTTCAAGCGGGCACCGACCGGGTCCCGGCTCCACGGCCCTAGCCTTAAGGGTTCTAGGAGGCGGCGCTCAAAGGTGAACGCTAGAGTGCGGCACTTCATAGAAACTGACTTTCTTCTCTCTTTCCTGGTGGTCTCTGGGTTTGGAGTGGCCGCGGGGAGCCTGGACCCAGATCAAGGCAGAGACAACTTCCAAGTTCGCCAAGCCCCCACCCCCAATCCTAGAGCTAAGGCCCACCCTGCTCTGCGCGGGACCCTAGGAGCGCTGAAACAAAAAGAAAGAATTGATGGTGGAAGGAAGAAGGATGGGAGAAATGGGAATGACCCACCACAAGACTCCAGCCTAAGTCCATCCCTGGACCCCGCCCAGCTGGGGGGGGGAGCTGAAGGAATGGTCCCACGAGGGTCTGAGAGCTTCCAAGGACAAAGAAGTCAGCCAGACCTCGCCGTCGCCCGAAGCCTCGACGGGCAAAGCGGCCCAGGATAGCGATTCTCTCGGCTCTCTGTTGTCCAGGGTCCCTTGGAATTTCCAAATCAAGAGTGGGGGGTTTAAACCCCTTCTCCGTTCCTGTCTCACCCAGCCACACCCACACCCACACCCACATAAATAATACAGTCGGGAGCCAAGATTTCTGCATTAGCACCGCGTTGCCTGGGCGGCTGGCACAAGGATTCCAAAGACGGAGAATGGAAATTAAACTGTTGTTGTATGAAGGGGGATGCCATTATGTGACTGCTCATATTCAAAGTCAGGCAGCAGTGAATTGTAATCATTTCAATTATCTCCAATATATTTTCCCTAGGACACAAGTTGTCAAAGATTTTTAAAAAGGAAGTACATTCTTGCGGTTCCGTGGGTCCATTTTCCAGACGGTTTGTTACTCTTGCTGCATGATTTGGTTTCAGCTTTTATTCCCCAACCCGAGCCTCTTACTGAGATTTCTCTGGATGAAACGAGCCACGCTGGCCCTTGTGGCTTCTCTGGCTGTGCCGACGCAGTTCACGGGTGGAAAACCGGCCTCCGTGTACCTGGCGCTCGCATTTTGGCTGCTTTCAGGTTTAATTAACTTTGAAAACAAATATGCTTCGAGTTCTGGATCTGGTGACGCCTTGGGAAAGGGAGGGAGTCGTGTTGTTCTCTGTGTCCTTCCCAGTCTGGGGTGGGAGGTGAGGGTGAGGGCTGGCAGTGCCTGCCTGCGCCCCCCGAGGCTAGCCAAGCAGAAAAGCACGTGCTGGACTGTGCGGGGATCCAGGCCCTCAGCGTCCAGGGAAAGGGAAAGCCGGGAAGAGCCAGATCTGCGATCTGCGCTGCCCCCTCTCTCCTCAGCCCGGTGCTTACTCTTCCAGTCCCCATCGTTGGATAGTGGACATTGGGTATGATGTCCTGGTGGGGATGAAGGATATCTGGAGAAGCTCTCTGCAATCCCAACCTGGGCAGAGAGTGTAAAGGTCGCCTTGTCAGCTCTGGTCCAGTCCACAGATTAAGATTAATCCCGATCTTTACACTAATATAGCCTCTTGGGTTTTTATTATACTCATTTGGGAGGAAATGAGCTCTTGCCAGGCAAATAGCACCCCGCACCTTACTTCTCATAGCTGCGCAGGGCCAGGGCCTGAACAACCCCGTGGGCAATTCCCGAGCTGCCGATATTATATTTGTGAAATGTCCTTTTGTTGAGGCTTTTAACACCTTATAACGAATCATTTGTTCCTTTCTCTTTAATTTTGATAGACAATTAGCCATCAGAGATACACCAGTTGACTGTAACCGAGCATTAAACTCGCCTTTATGTAACGCTAATTTAGCATAACTGCTTTGTTTAACTTTGCTATATAAGAACCAGGTTTTGTAGTTTAAAAAAAAAGGTGTAATTTTATGTGAGGCTTCATTTCTTTTGGCCTTGTACGCAGCAAGCCCTTTCCTCTTTGTGAGGCGTACTGCTGGGGCCCGGTGCCATTTCCCCGTGCCTAGCACCTGCAGGCTGGGGGGGAGAAAGGGAATTAGCATTGATATAGATTTAGTTGAAATGTAATCTCTTAAATCTGTTCAAGATTCAGAGAGATAATTACACTTTCACTGCATTGCCAGGGGTCAGCGTCTCTGAGGACCTGAGGAGTTGATTTACTAACAATAGTGCTACATAAAAAAAAAAAAAATGGCGTTTGAGATTATAATGTTAATGGCTGCGGTCGCTGGGGAATGCACCCGCTTCCAACTAATTCCACCTAACTTTTTTTTTTTCCTCCTCCCTTTCTTCCTGAGCTTCATCTTTGCAAGGAATCGGGGCCTTCGTGATGTTTAATTTGATGCAGGCGCCAGGAAGGTTAAAACTAGCTCTGGGGTTTGGGCACGACACCCTTGTTCCGGTAGTGTTTGCCTTGTGGCCTCGATTGCCAGCCTGGCCTCTCCCCAGCAAGAACGTGAGCGAAGGCGCGTGCTCCGAGCACCTCTCAGCGAAGCGAGAAGGGGACGTCGCCAAGGCAGAAGACAGAGCGCCGGGAGGCAGCGCGGGGCGGCTGGACACGCCGGCCTTTCGGATCCCGCTGGCCTTGCAACTTGGGCCAGGCTTGCAGCCTTCAGAAACATCCCACCAGCCAGGATCCCCGTCTAGCTTGGCTCTGGAGCTCTTCAGCCACCAGGCCCTGTTCGGTACCCTCCACTCCGCCTCTGTCTGGTTTGCGCCCAGCAGCCTCAAACCTGGGAGTTCTGTTTTTGCAGTTTTCATTCTAGTTGGAGTTGGGGAGGGGCCTGGTCCCTGAGTTCAGGGAAACATCACGAAGTTTGTGTTCCAGTTTAGGGTGGAGACGAACTTTAAGACTAAGAAGTCGGCCTCCCTCGTGGTAGGGATAATTAACGGAATTTTCATTCCCCCTACACACTCGTCAAACTTCACGTACAGACCTCTCACGACGTCCACTGTCTCAGTCACAGAAATCCTGTGGCTGCCCCTAGGGTTCACTCTGCAATTTTGCGCCACGAAAGTATCAGCTAACTGGGTAGAGACCTCTAGTTATCAACCCATGTGAAGGTGGGCTTCTCTCTCCTCCCCTCTCACCAGTGACCAATAGCCACTGAAACTGTGTCCAAAAGGACGGGGTTAAACAGGACTCCTGGATTTTGAGTAGAAAGGACACAGTTATTTCTGTGGCTTTCTCCCATGCTGGGTGGCTGAGAATCCAAAGAGAAGACAAAAATCTCAGGAGTGTCCAGCGGCCTAGGTCTGCATCCAGGGCCATGACCATTGCTGATAGCCCCTCAGATTTTCTGGGGAGGAGGGAAGGGAAGTAGGGAGAGAAAAAGTGGGGTGGGGGAGAGGGTGGGGAGAGTTTGGATGGTGAATGGGTGGTGGGATACTCAATTGTCTACTTCTAACTCCATACTTGAAGACAGAGACACAGCAGGGGTCAGTGTGCCAGATCTGGAAGGAAGGCCTTGCCCAAGCAGTCTTCCCTTCTAAGAGCACTGCTTCTTGGAGGCCACAGTGGTGGATGTGTGGGGGAGGGTGTCTTAGCTAAAGGAGAAGCAGCATCAGTCCAGAGCTTCATTATCCAATCCAGTGCTCCACAGACAAGCCTTGCAGTCTGACCCTCTATTGCCCTCCTAGAAGTCCCTAGTGCCCAAGCCTTTGGGACTTGAGGGATGGGGGGGTCTCCTGTAATCCCAGAGTGTTTACCTCAGTGTCCCCTTATCTTATATGTAACAGCAATATATATGTTAATTGAAAACTTCTGAATTTAAAAAGGTTGTGACAAGTTATAATTTGTCCTGTCAATGCCTGGAATCCTTATTTATCTCTTTAGCTTGCCTCCTGCTTGTGCCTGTCAGCTAACAGCTTGCCTAACTCATTGACTTCCTCACTCATGGCACGGAAATGACAAATGTTTTATCCGTACAATTTATTTCATTATTGTTGCCAGCACGAAGCATCACAATCAATCATAAGGAAGTCCAGTTGGCAGGTGTCAATCTTGGTGTGTTTTTGTATGTCTCAGTCTATATTTAATCCAATTATAAGGGTCATGGAGTAAGTGCCAATCCTCTTGTTACAACTCACATCTTATTTAAGATTTAAAGTAAAAAAGTCAACTTGATCACATAGCCCTTTGGGGGGAAGGGAGGGATACATTTGAAACATCCCATCTCCATTCTTTTCTCCTCCAGTTTAAATTATGAAATGATTCTTTTTTTATTAAAGAGTTGCTGGGAATTCAACTTTTATGAGAATCTGTGTGTAAATGAAGGCTCTCCTTATTTTGCTCAAGTAGAAGCAGCCTTAATGATGAGAGATCTTTCCGCTCATTGCCCATTCAAATACAATTGTAGATCGAAGCCGGCCTTGTCAGGTTGAGAAAAAGTGAATTTCTAACATCCAGGACGTGCCTGTCTACTTTCAGAGAATTGCATCCAATCACCCCCAGGGAATTCAGCTAATGTCTCCATCTCCACCCAGACAAGGGAGAGAAAGAAATCAAACATGGTATGGCTAACTGACTTCATATGAGAAGGTTTAAAAGGAAAGAGACAAGTGGAATGTTCTTGAATTGATGGCAGCAGAGGTTTTCTTAGTAGGGAAAGAAAACTGAAAGAATTGAAGATTTTCTTAAAGGTTCAGCAGAACTCCTTACTGTGTGGAGGACAGACAGCTCAGAGGCAGCTAAGTGAGGCATCTCTTTGTATGAGAGCATGAAAATAATTGAACAGCACAGAAACCACAAAATCGCACATAATCGGGACATTATGCAGTCCTTTAGACCAGGGTAAAGAAGTGGCAAATATTATCTTTGCTAACTGTCCCCTGTTTGATGCTTGAATTCACAAAATATTCCTCCCATTTTGATTTAAAATAAAAATCTTGTTAGAACAAGTTTGCTTTTTAAAGGGAGGGTGTGAAGGGGAGGGTAAGGGGAGCAGGAAACGTGCAGTGCTCAGTTAATTTGATTGCTTAAGTAACCTCGGCTTTGGTTGGTTTGTATAGATATTTGAAATGACCTGTAAGTAGAAACAGAATTCTTTTCAATTATGTGTGGATATTTCTCTGCCCTTTTACTTTTTGTACTGGGAGGCCTTTATGAGACCAGTTTTATGGGTTAGCACCCACCCCTGGAATACTAATCTTTAAAGATAGATCTTCATCTGAGGAATTGTGACCCAGACTTGGTCAAGGAAAACTGGAATATTAAACAAGGGAGGGGGGAGTTGTTTATACTTTCCAATTTTTTAAAAGAGATATTCTCAATGAAAAGGCAAATGACCATCCTGCAGTCCAGATCCAGTAGATGGGGCTCTACCAAACCAGAAAATGCTTCATCTTCACAGAGTAGTTAATGAGTCAGAGATAGACAAGGAAGACTGGATAAACCAGGTGGACCTTGAACAACAGCAGACCTGAGCTATAGTTCAAGACTATAAAGAGACTTCTCTGTGTGTGTGGGGGGGGTGAGAGCTGGGCGGGGGGTCGGGGGGGGGACAGAGATGCCCCAGGAACTTCCACAGACTTGTGGCCACCACCTGCTGACAATCAAAGCTGCTGTGAGAAGCAGTGCTTAGGGTCGTCCCAAGTGTAGGAGAATTGCTGTCTAGGCTAGCCTGGGGCAAGGGGAAACCTGGGAGAAAAGTTTCTTTTTCTCTTCACCCCACCTACAGCCAGCCTCGAGTCACAGTCAGCTTTCGCAGTGTTACAAGTTCTCCACCACACTGCCAGACTGCCTTTATTGCCAAGAAAGACAAGGCCATAGCCTTTAGGCGATTCTTTGGCACTAAGGAGAGTCTCCAACATTACCCCTCTCGCCCAGTGCCTCAGACTTCCGGTAAGGTCTCTAGAGCTCTGTAAGGTCGAAGGCTACCTGGAGAACCAGGCTCTGGCTTGTGGCTATGCGTACGCCCTTACTGGGTGGTGATCCCATTGCCGGCTGCCTCTCTCCCAGCCTTCAGTTTGTGCCGGGGGCAAATGGAGAGCGGCTTCTGCGTTGGCCGGGAGCTCCGGAGGGCCAACGTCTGGCATCGCCTCCACCACTCGCACTCACACCCAGTCCTAGCACCCTTTATTGACAGACAGCTAGATAAGCTAGCAAAGGCTGTGGCGTTTCCAGCTTCGCTCTTGAGCACCCTGCTGGGTTGCAGGGATCCCTGTGTGCTTAATAGCTCCAAACAAGCTCCAATAGACTTCACTTCGCTGCAGGGGGGCGGAGGGAAGAAAGCCTGGGGCAGACACTGAGAAGCAGCAAGGCCTATCCCAGGTCTACGGACCACCAGTCACCCACATCTTAAAGTGGAATAGAAGGGACCACAAGACATTTGAGGACAGGACTGGACCAGGTTCTGGTTTGAAAGCTAGAGGCTTACCGGAAAAACTAGGTCTTAGGAGAGGAGATGATCAGTGGTAGCGAAGAAGCTGTGCAAAAGCTTCAACACCACTTTCCAAACTGTCAAGATTCACAGTGTGACTCGACCAGGCTAGAATTCAGGCTCACACTATAATGGCTCGAGGGGAGCAGATGCCTTGACCCACTGAGTTGGACTGGAGAAAGGAAAGAAGGAAGCCTTTTGTAAATAAGAATATCCCCACTGGGACCTCTCCAGCATGCTCTCTTTCTCCTTTTCCACACAATCAGACCTCCAGGCGGGATGCACTCAACAAGGTTTAAATGGCAAAGAAGAAAAGAAGGAGAAAGAGGAGGACGAAGAGGAGAAGGAGAAGAAAAGTCTGCCTGAAATGATAGCTGGCCACATCTGAGGGAGCTGGCCAGTGGGCTGCTTGGAGCCGGCCTGGGGCTGTTACAAAGTCCCACCCTTGTTCAGGTGTGTTGGGGGAGGAGCGAGAACTTTGAGAGCGTGCACCCTGGTACCGTCTGTGCAAGGCTCTCTCCCGTCACCGCCCTCATCCGGCCAAGGCGTGCAGGCTCCAGCCCTCGGGCCTGGCGTCCAAGGGCTCAGCTCCTGGTCTCAACATCTGCACACCCTGGTCCACCCTGCCTGTTGCCTGAGGGCAGCTCCACGACCATTCCCTTTCTCTTCCACCACCTTCTAAAGAGACCCCCGCCCAGCCAGGCTGGATCTCTCAGTCACTCACCGACCTAAAGCAAGCAGAAGAGGGAGGAGATTGGAAGTTGAGGAATCCTTGAGTGCAAAAGGGCAGGAATGTCGACGCGGGTGTAGCAGTATCTATTCTAAATTAGACAGGCTTAGCAAATATAAGCGGTCTTCAGTTCCACAGAGGGTGTGAAGACCACGGGATCCGTATCCGGCTGACCTTGCCCCAATTTCTTCGTTCACTCAGCTGGAGAAAGAGGAATCTTAACCCCCGAATCTCCCATGTCCCCACTTTTGCCCCCCTAGGCCACAAAGTCAATAGTTAACCCTCAAGTCAAAGATAAATACCATCATCTCCATTTTCTACATGAACGGAGCTTTTCAGTCCCACAGGCAAGGGAAGCCCGAGTACGCTGGCTTTGGGGCTTTCCCCAGGAAGATGCCAACAGGCCTAGGTTTGGCCCAGTTTGGGGACCGAGTTTGCTCATCCACTACTGGAGCCTCAGTTTGCTCATCCACTACTAGAGCCTCAGTCTGTGTACAACTGGTGACTTATGAAAGGGACAGGTGGAGTTACCCACTGGGTATCCTAGTGAAAAGAACTTGCTGAAGTCCCCTTAGACCCCGAGTGGTCTTCATCCCTCTGATGAAGTTACTCCCTAAAGAACCTAGGGGCAGGCTAGGGGGTCACTTATATAACTCACTAACCTAAAGGCAGGCACCACGGGATCCCTGTGCTGAAAGGCCAGAGCACTGGGCTGGACCTTTTTACTTGGGAGTGGGGGGAGGGGCTTGACTCTGAGCCTGAAGGAGGACAATACTAGCCAGAGGAAAGCTGGGCGTCTACAGTTACGGGCTAGACCCCGGAAGACTCTTGGGATGAAGCGAGTCAGAATCTGACTGAAGAGAGGGAGGCTCCCGCTGGGCCGGAGAGCTAATCTGCCGGGCTAAACCCAACTCTGGCCGCCGTGACGTCACGCGAGCCCGGCAACCAATGAGGACAGCGCTGGCGTGGATATTAAGGAAAGTTAGCGCCTGCCGGAGCACCCTCTTTTCTTATCATTGACATTTAAACTCTGGGGCAGGTCCTCGCGTAGAACCCGACTGTCAAATCTGCTACTTCCCCTGTGAAACGGCTGTAAGACGTGTGGGAACCCGCGCCACCAGGCTCACCTGCCACCCCGCCCTCGGCTCGCAGGTAACCGCCCTAGCTCTAGCTGGTACCCACCGCGTTGGTAGCGGTGCCCCTCTCCGCTGTTCGCAACCGGTGTCCTCAAGCCGCAGAAGCCCTCTCTGAGTGGCCTCGGGCTTGATTTTTTTCCTTTAAAACAAGGCTTGCAAAGATAGAGGAGGAGTTACTGCGGGTGGGACGGAGTGGGGAAGGGTGTCTTTGCGAAGCGCGCTGATTTTATAAAAGTAACAAATTGTTGTGGTCTCAAGAGTGGACTTCCTGTTTGGCCCCGAGCTGGATGTGATGTGGGGTGGGGGAGGCAGGAGTATCTGTGGCTGCAATCTAAAGAAATCGCTTGAGATACTAAGAAAAGCAGGCGGTGGGCAGGCAGTTTGCAACATGCCTTCCCGTTGCAATTAAGCCGCATTCGCGCTTGGAGAAGCCACTAAGCCTCGCGCAGGGTTCATGGAGGCACCCCAAAAGTTTCCCCGAGGTAGCAAAGTGTAGATGTGTGTTCCATAACGAAGTCAGAGATACTGGGGTTCGTTTCCGCCGAAAGAAGCAAAGGACGAAAGAATGCGGCCTTCCAGAGCTGGGCAGCGTGCGAAGGCCCCAGCGTGTGATTTGAGCTTCCCTTCGGAAGACCTAATAATTAGCGATTCTCACTGAGCTAGAACGCGGGCTCGGGTTACCGGGAGCGGGCTACTGCTGGCGCTGCTGCTGGCGGGAAGCTGGTGAGCTCCAGGGAAGACCTGCCGCTGAGAGCCCTGGAGGCTCTGGCTACCAGAAGGCCGGAACTTTTCCGAAGTGGGTCAGGAAAGAGTTTACTCTAAACTTACACTAAATAGTGTTTCCGCCAGGTTGGAAATTCTCAGCCAAGCCCTAAGCTATACGACATACCCAGGCTGGCTTAGTCGGATCACAGGAGAACCCCAAGGGAAGTTTGACGAGGCCTTAGGGCAAGCCTGGCCTGGATCTCTCCCACTCCCACTCGCGCTCTTGGAGCCCTCTCTCTAGACCTGCTGGAGGCACTTTGACAGTTCACTTGGATCTCAAGCACCTGTGACAGGTACCTAGGATTCACGCGGAACTCTGAGAGAGTCCTCTCTGCGCGTCTGTCTACGAGCGAGGCCACGGGCAAAGCGGCCACCGGGCTGCGCACCTTACCTGGACAGGGCTCCTCTCCTCCGCTAGTTCCTTTTCCCGGAGCTGAGTGTGAGCAGGTTGCCCGCTTCGCAGTAGGAAGTGGACCTTCTCCTCCAGTCATAAATCAAACCCAGTCATCCTCGGGCCTCCTCCCTCATTAGAGATGTTTATTGGAGATTGTGTTTATTCGGCTGTCACGGCGAGAAAACGCGGTGACATAATTACCTCTGACCAGAGTACTCGCCCCGCGCCCAAGGCGAGCCAGGGACCTCCTCCTCTGCTGTGGTCTCACTCTGGTGCCCTCCTTGATCAGAAAACAAATCGGATTGACTTGTCTTTTTTCCCCCCCTCAGACTTCGTATAATTTGAATTATTGGAGGATTTAGTGTTCAAATTTCTTCAGTGCCCAGGACTTCATTTATTGTAAAATTCGAAAAGAAAACCAAAGAGAATCCACCTTTTCTCTGGGGGGGGGGCGACGACGAGAGAGGGGGGAGAGAGAGGACTATGTGTACCTGCTGGAGAACTTTGTGGTGCACTCACTGGCAGTGACTCTTGGGCCAGACCCTACTTCTGTCTAAAGCGGTGGGCCCACCTAGGACAGGTGCCAGTATTGGAGGTGGAATTTGTTGGTTCACTTTTCATTCTTTTTCTTTTCGGGAGGAATACTGGCTTCAGGGCCCTGAGCTCAGGGTTCCCACACTCTTTCCCGGTGGACCCCAGCAGATTCCCGAAGCAACCAGTGCTTAATCCCCCATCCCTCTGTCCCCCACTGCCAACCCCCAAAGGTTTTCCCCTGCTAGCCAGGCTTTTAAGTCACCAACTGAGAGACTGGGTTAGGACATGATGAAAAGCGCCAAACTGTTCTCTAATTGAAAATACGTTTTGGGGGGAAGAGTGTGCCCTGACAAAATATCTGGGGTCCCTGCTTTTGATCCCTTGCTACGGCCTCTGTTCTCCAGTCGCTAATAAAACACACATCGAGCCCCTTAGCGCCTCGATTAACAGGCAGATTAACTCTTACAGGGGATGGGAACAGCTTGTCCCAATCAATGTCATTTAAAAAGCAGGGCAGACTGCGCTTAGTTTGGTCCTGGCTGCTGGCGTGAGCCATGAGCCACCCCTGACATTTGCTCTCTCCTTCCCAGTCTCAAAATGCCGAGCTCCAGGCCGGTGTGTTTCCAGCTCCTGGTCAAAACAAATTGTACCAGTCAGGCCCAGGCCTTTGACCAGGCAGCTGTCTCAGTTGTCCTTTAGATAGGACTGAGGCGGCCTTAGCTAGCTTTTCATTTAAAGCTGAACTCTTGCCTCTTTAGTGCAGAGGGTAGAGGGATAGGAGACTTGAAGGAATGTCCCGGGTTGGAGGAATAGAAAGGGAACTTTCCTAGACATCCTATCTGCAAAAACCCCAAACCGATGGAATTTCAGAGTGGCCTACACGTTAGGAACTTGGAGCTTAGTTTCCATCGGGACAACGCGGGCGAAAGCAGGCTTGGAAGTTAACTCGCCACCTGCAAGGAATCTCTTTGCTGGGACACCCATCTGGACAAAGCTGGTGTTAAGCATTTTGGGGGTGAGGTGGGAAGGGAAATGGAGGAGACTGCCCAATATGAATAGGAGAGGGACGCACCCAGAGAGTTCACAGACGCTGTTACCATTTGGCAGGAGGCGAGGAAAGGCGACGGCGTCACGGTTTTATCCAGCCAAACTCCGCCACAGCGTGGAGGCGCCGCTGGGTCGGTTCTCCTGTGCTGTTCTGGGCTTGGCTAGGTTAGCCTGTAAGAGGTTTTCCGGCATGTTGCTGGGAAAGCAGAGAGAGAAAGCCTCAAGGCCGGAGGTACCTGGAACTTGTGGCTAGGGTGGGAGGCCTTGCCTTTCTGTGACCCTCTAACCTGTTTACCAGCCGGGTAATCCGTGGAACCCACCTTTCAGGGCCCGCAGAAAGAGACTCGTTTGGGGCTCTGTAAAGTGTTGCAGGTGTTTGTTGAGACTTTCCTCCGCCAAAGAAATGCTTCTTCACCCTTCCTAGTGTGCCAGCACCGCACCTCAGCTTGGAGCAGTCAAAAACGGGAGTTTGGGGGTGTCGGAACACGGAGTGGAATACTGGTGGTTCTGAAACTGCAAGGCGAAAGCACATTCCCCCAAGAGCTGGGCACTTTTTTGCTTCGCCAGGGGCCGCTCTTGGGACGGAGACCTGATGCGGTGGGCACAGCAAATGCCAGGGACTGTTGGGAGTGAGATTCTGAGGAAGCCTCACCCTTAGGCCTCCATATTGGCTAGAGGTTTTGAACACCGTTGGGCAAGCAGCAATGCTCCCCTGCACCACTGCCTCCGCACCAATTGCTTTGGGTTACACGGTGGGACCACGGCGCGGCCCCTGCGGGAACACTCCCACCAGCAGAAAAGAGCTCCCCCACGCCCCCGCGCGAGCGCTAGGGGGTGGAGTGGAGAAAAGGGAAGCAAAGAGTAGAGTAGTGGTGAAAGGCGCGCGGGGTGGGGGGGAAGGAGAGAGAGAGACAGAGGGAGAGAAAAAAGGAAGGAAGGGAGGGAGGGAGGGAGGGAGGGAGGGAAGAAAAGGGAAGGAGGGAAGGAGGCGAGCGCAACTTCTCCAGCCCAGCAATCCTTGCAGCCTGGAGGACAAGCGACTGGGCCTCCGACGTGTTGAAAGCCGCAGTTAAAATGGCGACCCGAGTGTTGTCTCAATTTTATGGATGGCTTATACCCTGGTTTTAGCCCCCTTTCTCCCAGTTGTCGTCATCCCCACAGCAGGTACTTGGCAGAAGTGAGGGGCCACCAAAGACAAAACAGCTCCCCCATGCTCTTAAAGACTAACCCAGAAAGAGCGTTCCAGGCTCTTACCCCTCTTCTCAAACTTCAGAAACTCTGCCTGTTTCTGTTCCTGAGCTCCCCTCCCCAAATATTGACACACTAGAAGCAGCCAAGTCCTTTCTTTTTTGTTTGTGCAGTTTCCAAGAGTCCCACTCGGAGCCCCCATCCCCACTTAATGACGTAAGCGTCATTCACTCCAGGCTCCTAGCCTCTTCTGATTTTTTCTTTTTCTTTTCTTTTCTTTCTTTCTTCCTCTCTTTTCTTTCTTTCTTTTTCTTTTTTGTTAAACTTTTCTCTGAGGTGAGGTGGGGGTTGTGGGTGGGAGAAGGAGCTGATTGAAAGAGCCAGTGCCCTGGGGGGAAATAGCAACAAGATTATGGCTGCCTCTTTCTTAGGCAAAGCTTAAGAGGGTGCTAATCCACTGGGTTGCTAATTGAGAGGTTGTAAAAATGATATTCGCCGCCTCCAGTTGGGATAGTCACTGGACACCCCCCCCCCATCATGCTTCTTTAATGCTTGCTTGAGATGTAAAAGGGGAGAAACGGAGAAAGAAGACTCCTCTGATCTGGGATCCTGACTCCAAGCTTGACTTCCTGCGATCCTCTGAAAGTCGCGGTCCTACGAAATCTTTCTCGCTGGAGGCCGCCTACCTGGCATTGGCGCCACCTTCTTAGCCTCTGGCCGGAGTTTCCTCCCAGGTCCGACCCAGTGCCCTCGGGCGTCTGGAAGGCGCCAAGCCAGTTACCTTCCTCAAGCTGAGGAGATGAACGGGTTGTGCGAACACATCGCAGGCTCCAGTAAAGGAAGGCCTCTTCTGTCCTCAGAATTCTGCTAAGGTTCCTGGGTGCTGCTCTGCTGGGTCCCAGGCAGGGACTTGAGTAGGATGCTCATACCAGGCTCAGAGGCAGCTTGCCGCGTCCATCTGGTTCCAGCTCCCAAGGGGATTCGGCACCGTGGCCTGCCAGAGATCAACTGAGTGAGCAGACTACTGCTGAAGGCTGACTTTCGGATCTTTCCCTAAATCAGAAGAATCCAGTGCTTCAGTGGTGGTGGATTTCAGCCTCCTTGCCCCAGCGTTTCTAACCCCACTCCCCTTTGCTGGCTTCTGAGTATCTTCAGAATCTCAGGCCTGAAACTACTTCTAGGCTCTAAGAACACGCAGACTGCTAGAGAGCTCCGGACGGCGCGGGGCAAGGAAGCTGCCTGCTCCCCTGTCACCTAAACTGCAGTCTCCGAGGGACGTCTTTAGAGTGTACTGAGGTGTACCCTAATGTCCGGCATTCAACAAATGGACTTCTGGTGTGTGGTCAGAAGGGAAAAGCCATTTACTTACTTTCCTCGCCGGTTTTCTGGCAACAGTTGAAGGGGAATTGCCTCCGTGGACTGAGCTGACCCAAGAGAAGGGAGTCTTGGCGGGGAAACATAGGCACCACACACAGATAACCGGTTCCTTACACCGACAAACGTTGACAAACCAAGAAAGTCAGCGGGGATACACACTCGCAGAAACTCTCCCAGCATTGGTCAAACTCCACCCCCACCCCCCAGGCTTCCACCACCTCCCCTCCCTTCTTATCTTCCCCTCCTTTCGACGGCCTGGAAAAGCTGCCACACTTAGTCAACAAATGGCACGTGGGAGAAGTTGGAGAGTGTTTGGTGAGGACTCTTCAGAGCTTTTCACAAGAATCCTCTGTACACAAAGTAAGTGGGTGTTTACTTGGGCCTCTCCAGGCTGGGGCAGTGCGTCCGCTGAGCACGGTGGCTTCGGAAAGCAGAAAGGAGAGAAGAAAAGGCCAGGGGTGCAGGAGTGGGGTGGGGAAATGGGCAAGCTTGGGAGGCTGGCCCGGGGAGATCGCGGCCTCGCTGAGTTCTCGGCCTGGAGGCCTTCTTCAGGCCTAGGCATCGCCACGCCACCATCGCCGGAGTGGGGCTGCTGGGATCCAGGGACACTCCCGCCTCTTTTCTCTTGCTCCTAAAGGCCAGGTGGGCTAGAGAGCCGCCAGCGCTGTACTTTGTGTCCTGGGGCCAAGGCCGGTGTGGACTAGGGGTAGGAGGTGAGGGTGGACGGGGGTGGAGCAGCAGGCCACTGTACACTGGCAAGAAAGGACCTCGTAGAGATGATAAAACTTGCTACCTCCACGGACTGGCAGCCCCTGGCCCAGCTTGGGGTTACCGGGGCAGCGTGACTTCCAGCCCAGAGGCCTCCATTAGACTGATCAAGTTCGCGGCCGCAGCGCTGGCTGCCGTAGCGCGTGGAGCCGGAGACCTCGGCGAGCGCCAGAGCCTGGGAGCAGGGGGCCCAGAGCTGGAGAGAGAGAAAAGCCGGGACCCACCGGCAGAGCCGAAAACAAGTGTATTCATATTCAAACAAACCGACCAATTGCACCAGGCAGGGAGAGGGAGCATCCAATCGGCTGGCTCGAGGCCCCGGCGCTGCTTTGCATAAAGCAATATTTTGTGTGGGAGCGAGCGGTGCATTTGCATGTTGCGGAGTGATTAGTGGGTTTGAAAAGCGAACCGTGCCTCGGCCTCATTTCCCGCTCTGGTTCAGGCGCAGGAGGAAGTGTTTTGCTGGAGGATGATGACAGAGGTCAGGCTTCGCTAATGGGCCAGTGAGGAGCGGTGGAGGCGAGGCCGGGCGCCGGCACACACACATTAACACACTTGAGCCATCACCAATCAGCATAGGTGTGCTGGCTGCAGCCACTTCCCTCACCCACACTCTTTATCTCTCACTCTCCAGCCGCTGACAGCCCATTTTATTGTCAATCTCTGTCTTCTTCCCAGGGATCTGAGAATTGCTCTCACACACCAACCCAGCAGCGTCCGTGGAGAAAACTCTCACGAGCAACTCTTTTAAAAATACCATCATTTCAAACCGTTGTGGTCTTTAAGCAACAACAGGGGGGAAACAACAAAAACCAAAAAAAAAAAAAAAAAGCCCTACCAAACAAAACTCTTGACAGAGCTTTGACAACGCCGAGAGAAAGGATGCCTCTTAAAGGTGAGTCCGCTTCTTTCTTCTCGATTTCTTTACATTTCAATATCCAGGCAGGTTTCTCCCTCTCCCTCTCTTCTTTCCTCCCTTCTCGCCGGTCCCCTCCCCCACTGCTACGCCTGGAGAGTCGGGCCGGAGAAGTTTCCACGCAGGAGCCCAAACTTTCTACTTCCAGCGAAAGCCCGCGTCGGAGGGCTACGGTCCGCGAACCGCGGCGCCGCGGTACTCCGGGCGGGTGGCTGGCTCGACACCAGCCAAATGCGACTAGAACTCTCGGTGAGCAGCTAGGCTCCAGGCGCCCCCGCAAACCGCAGCTCTCCGCCGCAGTGTCTCCAAAAGCTCGCGGTCAGCGGGAGAGGACGAAGAGGCTCCACCGTGCCCCAGGCCGCGGAGAGCAGCCACTGGTGATGCTTTTGTCCAGCCGGGGCCGAGCCAGTGCGCAGAGAGCGCCCAACCAGTCGACTCTCTGCACCGCCTCCCGCCAGCCCGCGCTCCGGCTTTGTGCAAGATCCTCCTGGGCACAGAACTGCCCGCGGCACTCCAGCGCCAAAGGGTCATCGCGCCCGCCGCCAGCCTGAGCCGACTCTATGGGCACCGCAGCCACGAGCTGGAGGCCAAGAGAAACCCGGAGCGAGTGACAGCGGTGAAGGAAGCTACTAGGCCGAGGCGGTCGGGTGCGCTCTCCGAGGGAGCTCCGAGCCGATCCCAAGGACTGCCAGCTTCCATCCAGCCCCAGGGCCCTCGCCTCCAGCCTCACTCAAGCGTAGAGCTCGGACTTGCAAGCAAATAACCCTTGGCTCTCCCCGTCTTGCCACAACTCTATCTTGAGAAAGTTGGGGTGTTCCCTGCTCTATGGACTCCCACCTCCAGCTCTTGGTGGGTATTTTCCCATGTCTTCCATTGACTAAGCTGTACCCAGTGTTGCCATTTCAACAAGTTTCGAGCTGGAAAGGTGATTTGCTCCTCCCTTTCGGGTGTACTGATTTTTTTTTTCTTTGTGTGGCCTAAAGGGGGAAAAATCTATATGAAAGCATTAGCTTTCCTTTTCGTCGGCTCACGTCCTCTCCCAGCTAATTAGTCTGAGTAATTCGAGAGCTTTTGGATTCTAAGACCCCAGGAGTAAAAGTGGCTTTTCAAAGTTCAGAAAGTTGTTGCCTCTTTCCCGGGGCAGATTTCCTCAGTCTCCCTGCGCCATAAAAGCCTCGAATTTTAGCAAGTGTAATTGAGGGAAATGGAGTTGAATTTCAAGTGGAAATGCTTTCTTTTTCTGAGTGCTAAAAAATCTGGTCTTTCATTAATGATGCTTTCTGGAAAGTTTAAAAACAAATGAGCTCTCTCTCTCTCTCTGTCTCTCTGTCTCTGTCTCTCTCTCATACACACACACACACACACACACACACACACACACACACACACACACACTTCTAAACTATTTTGGATGGTAAACTCGAACTTGGGAAGGGCTGAGAAGGAGACAGAAGCAGAAAATGAAATGAAAAGCTAAAATGTTTGAAAGCCTAGCAAGTTTACCAAAGAGAAAGAACAGCTTTTGCTACTGATGGGTGTGTGTGTGTGCTGGTGATCTTTGCATATGTTTGAAAGCAATTGATTAGTTGTTGTCCTTTAGCCCTGAAGAGTAAACTTTGTCATCCTAATTGCTAATTTCTAGGAGGCGATCAAGAGGGGGAGAAACCAAGTTTCTCCTAACACTTCAGCTAAGAAATATGGGGATGGGTTTTGAAATTTAAATAATTAAAGCAATAGCATAGTGTGAAAACCCTGACTTGTGTTGTTGGGTTCAGGGAGTGGGGAGGGCAGAGGTCCAATGGACTTGTGGATCAATATCTTGTGGCCTTGGAAATTTCTGACGACTCTTTCATTCCTGGTGCTGGTCTATGGCCCCACCAAAGAGATACAAAGCCCTAGCCTTTGCTTGAGCCTTGGGCTAGAACAGGACTGCTTCCGGGTGCAGAGTGTGCCCTGCTTCCCAGGGTGCTTTTGCTCTGAGTGTTAACGATTACTTAGGTAATTAGATAGCTTCTTAGAGGAGTGGAGGGTGGGAACCAAGCAAAACCTGAACCTGAAATGCTATCACCTTCCCGGTGGCTTGGAAAAGTAATCAGCTAGCTCTTTCAGGGACCAGCTAGACAATTTTCTAAAATGGCATCACGGAGGTCCCAGCCAGGATGGGGACGTGAGACTGTGTAAAGTGTGGTTAGAGAGGAGCTCAGGGAGTTTTACTGTTCCAAGCAGAATTCTACTCCATCCCCATCCACCTGCTACCTTGTGAAGCTTGAGTCCTATATATAGGTAAGATGGACATTTTGTTCTGGGTGGGATTTCTGTTCATGTTATGATCTTGGATTCGGGAACTGACCTAGAGATGGGGGGAGGTTTTAGGAGACCCAATCCCACTGGGGGTATCTAGCCCTCTATTATGTCCAGTTATAATCAGACGCTGAGAAAAAGTTCCTGTCCTGAACTTATATTTATGCATTTAAACTGCCTCTCGGTTACTTAAAAGTTAGGTCATAAAAGGTCTTGAAGAGAAAAATGTATTTCTTGGAATTATTTGTAGGGTGATAAGATTAATCATCATTACAGTCCAAATCAGGAAAAAGAGTGATTTCTTAAAATAAAACAAAAATGATGCTGTGACTATTTCATTATTTTATCCCCCCCCTGCCTTTTTTTCCTGGGCAAACCTCTTGAATGGGCTCTTTATTGTAACTCTCCTTCCCCAATTGAGCTCCCCACGGTGCCCTTGTATCTTTTTACAGCCCCTAACAACTCACACCAGCAACACAATTACCTTCAGATATTTATAACAAGAAATTACTTTACTATTTTCTCCACCGCTCTTCCAAGAACCCTCTTTTTGAGGGAAGGTAGGGAGGGTGGGTGGACTGGAAGCACTGAGTCAGGACTTAAGTGAGTGGAGTCCCTCTTTTCTCTTTATGAGTTGGAGAGTTGTTGGGTCCTTAGCTTGGACCTGGTGTTGCTGGCTTGAGAGTCTCGGCTTTGCTCTTTGGGTTTGGGGAGAGCCGTAGAATAGAAGCCATTGTTTGGTGTCTGTAGACTTTGTCAGCCGTGTTCACCCCCTCCTGTTTGTGCTTTAAAAGCAGCAGGGCGAGGTAGACAGCATGTGTCAGAGTACAGGAAAAGCGAGGAAGATCTAAACACTAAAAGCAAAGTTAATTGCAATAAATGAGGTTTAGGGTAAAAAGTTGGGCTTACCACTTGCTACGTCCCGAAAGAGCTGAGAGACTGGTTGTGGGAGTCGACTGGAAAGACTTTGGGAGGGGGAGGGCAGGGGAATGAAGGATAAAAGAGTAACCAAAGAACTTAGTTCTAGGGGTCTTGGGACAATCGGGGTGCTGAAATTCCTTAGGAAGGGAGGGCGTTTGGTCTGAGGCTCAGTCACCCAGACTTCTCTAACCTGAGCACTAAGACTCTAACCAAGATGTTGAGTCTCCTCACCTCCACACTTCAGGAGTTGCCTTCCTTACCCAGCTGTTTTTCCTCCACTCTGTTCTTTTGGTTTAACCCCTTCCTCTTTCCTTGATGTTTGTTAGTTTTGCAAAGCAAGATCACAACTCTAGATTCCCCACCTTCCCTAGCCAAAACAGTGTTTTCCGAAGGCTGTGGACTTCTGTGGGCCACTGCAAGTGTGATGTCTTAGTGTTTCTAGACAGAAGGAGCTAGCCTTGGATTCACCTTGGGTGGCGAGTGGGCCTGAGACAACCAGTAAACCTATGTCTTGGGGCCAATTTGACATACCTTACTTTCCCTCTGTTTTGTCTTAGGCAGAAGACTTTAACTAAGGGCAAGCAGATGTGTGAGATCTTCTATTCTAAGAGTGGACATACATACCAGTTTTCAGGCAAGTTCTATGATGCTGTTTGTGGCTTCAAACCCTGAAAGTTTAGTTCAGGTGGGAAAAACAAAAAAAAAACCAAAAAACCGGTCATCGTTTCTTCTGATTAACAAAGACTAAGTACTAAAATATTTGGGGAAACTGATTGTGAATGTTAGATTATTTTACTCGCAGCTCACGAAGTACATTTTGTATGCATAGAAGGGCAGGGCTAGGTAGACTCTCTGATCGCCCCAAACGGTCGAGTAGCTCAATTTCTAAGCAGAGGAGAAGGCACCAGGTCTTCCTCAGTATGAGTACAGGCCTACCTGTGCAAATCCCGGGATTAACTCCTTTTTTTTTTTTTTTTTTTTTTTTTTTTGCTAACAGAGCCCCGCATTCGAGCCCCGTGGGACCCGGAGGCCGCCAACCAGAGCCAGCATGCAGAACAGTGAGTGTCTCTGGTCTTTCACTGAACTTTTGGGCTGGAGGCGCGCCGACCGGTGGGTTAGGGGAGCGCATAGAGTCTTGGGCCCTGGGGAGTCCAGGCCACTGGGGGGGGGGAGGAAGCCTGGAGAATTTATCCCAGCTATACACGGTGCCAAGTAGCCCGCTAGGGAGGGCAGGGAGGCGTTTGTTCTACTGTGTGTGCTTCAGAAGGGAAGAGGCTGGGTCCCTTCAAAATTACTCGCCCGAGTTTTTGATGCTGCAGTAGAGAAACCCCACCCCATCCTCCCCCCAAATCCTGTAACTCATACCCCCTCCCCGCCCCTGCCCGGGCTCTGACCCCAGAGAGAGGGGCTGGGCTGAGCAGGGCGGGGCGAAGGCTTCTCCTGAGAAGAGGAGGCCTCTTTGGGCTTGGCCAAGACTGAACACCTCCTCCGACCCCAGGGGTGGGGGCCTTCCCTCCTCTAGTCAGTCTCAGGCCTGCTTCTTCCCTCCCCACCCTAGCTACTCGCCTGGAAGGGAAGGGAAGGGGAGTGGAGCACCCAGAGCCGGTATCCTGAGCGGGAAGTAAACCGCACAACCTGTAGAAAGCAGGCGTTACTGAATCTGGGAAGAGTGGAGGCTGCGTGGGGAAGGAATTGGGAAAAGTTTGCCCTGGCAAGTGCAGTTTTGTGGGTCCTGATTGATCCAGGTTCTTGGTACCTTTGATTCCCTAGCCTTTGTGCCTGTCATCTCACCTTTGGCCAGGCCCTTTGGGCCCCAACCTTTCTGTTTAGCCAATGGCGCTGGTATGTGACAGAGTTAAGCCAGACCTGGCAGCCAGTGAAGCTAGGACGGGGCCGGTTAAGATTAGAGAGTCTACACAGGTTTAAAGATATAACTGTGCTTGGCCGAGTAGAGAGGCCTAGGTCTTCCTGAAACCTGCGGTCGGTCGTGGAACTGCACTGGTTTCAGAGAGTCCCCAGAAGCTCAGATTCCTGTTCTGGAATACCTGGCTGCCCCATTGATACCACAGGATGGGGGTGGGGAGCTAAACTCGGGAAAGGGAGCGAAGATGGGAGTTTTATAGATGTATTTGTGCAGAACCTGTCAGACCCAAGGCCTTGGCCCGGGAGGCACTTGCCTTGGCGAAGTGAACACCCTGAAGCTCAGATTCCCCAGCCTTAGGTTTTCAGGTGGGCCTAGGCGCTCAGCCACAAGCGTTTGCCACTCCTCGATGACCTGGCTGGCAGGCCCACAGGGGCGCGGGTCGCGGGTTGGCCTGTAGGCTTTGTGCCGCTGGTTCCCGAGTGTGCGCAAGGCGCGGAGCATCCAAATTGACACCATATGTTTTCCTATTAGAAGCTTTGCGGTCGAATTCTAGGCGCATAATCATCGCCACTGGGCAAGAACGCCAGCAGTCCCTAGGGAAGGGACACAATGATTGAGGCTTAACCTCTAAAGGGGAATTTAGAGCTATGTTTCCTCGCTGCCATTTCGATGCTGGCAGAGGCGCCCTGGCCCACTGTCTCTCGGACCAGCTCATGCGGGTTGCAGCTGTGGAAGTGCTGGCCACGTTATTTTTGCAATAGAGGAGGAGAAAAAAAAAATCTACGATTAGAGGCCTTGTAGGCTCTGTCATCTGTAGACGAGGAAATTACCCTGACTCTGCTTGGAAAGTTTCTCTTGATTTCTCTGAGACGGCCTTTCTTTTTCTGAGGAGGTTTGCCCAGAGATGGGTCTCCATAACCTGCATAGTAAATGAGACTTAGAAAGCCAAGGTAGACGAAAAGAAAATTTAAGAGAAACTGGAAGCGCAGGGTAGGCCTTGACCTGTTAGAGAGCGACAATCTCCAGCAAATGTGCACTGTGCCTGTACCTTCTTGCTCTGGTCCGGGCCGGCCGGAGCCCAGATCCCTAAACGCCTGTCACTTCTCATCGAATTGAGGCCCCGCCCCCCCTCGGTGAGTTATACCCCCCCCAGCCCAAAGCCTCGGGCTATCCTGAAAACGCAGCTCCCCTCGAAGGGGAGACGAGTGCAGTTCATTCTCGTCTGAGTGATCTACAAATAGGGACGGAAAGGGTCGTTTTATCACGGTCCCGTTTGTCGTGACGATGCAATTTCCCGGAGCGGAGCACTGTCACAAAGTGACAAGGCTGCCACAAGCGCCCCGACTGATCTTTTCAATTAGCCTTCCATGCATGATCCGGAGCGACTTCCGCCTATTTCCAGAAATTAAGCTCAAACTTGACGTGCAGCTAGTTTTATTTTAAAGACAAATGTCAGAGAGGCTCATCATATTTTCCCCCCTCTTCTATATTTGGAGCTTATTTATTGCTAAGAAGCACAGGCTCTTGGAGTCAATTTATCAGGAGGCTCCAGGAGAAGAGAGAAGAGAGCAGAGAAGAGAGGAACTGGGAACTGGGAACCTCGTCTTCTCCTGAGAGGGCTTCTGTCTAGAGACGGGGCTGCAGGTTGGAGACGTCTGAGGAGGAAGTGGAAAGAGGGGACTGGCTTTATTTGTGTGCCTGTTGTTTCCGAAGAGGATAATTCAGGGAGGCGCTCCTTCCCTGCCCTAGTCTCTAAGACCAGACAATGGGATGAGATTGTGAGACAGGAGTTGAAGGAGGGACTGGCTGATACTGTGATGTGGTCTTTTTCTCTTTCTGTTTTGGGTTTTGGTTAATATTTGTGTCTTTGGCTGAGGGGGAGGGCGGAGTTCAGCAGTGGAAGTAAAGCCAGTAGTGGCCGGTGCGTAGACTCCAGGCAGACCACACTGTGTGTGGGGGCTTCCAAACCTATGTTTTCTGTGGAGGCACCGATTGGGGTTTACTAGCTATCAATTTGTCTTTCGAGTTCTTTTCTATTACACACACACACAACACACACACACACACTGCTATATACTGTGTGCCTCTGCCAGAGTTAAATCACGATGCAAAGGTTTTATGATGCACTGCCCAGCCATTGCAGGGCTTGGGATTTGCAGAGCTGTTCTAACAGTGCAGGAACTGCAGTGTGTTCTCTCTGATGACAATCAGAGGTGGCGTTTAGGGAGGAGATTTTAAAAACTGTTGTTTGCCCCTTGTGGGTTCCAAGCAGGTTTGGAGACTTATGAAGGGGACAATGGGTTCAGGGGACTGTTGGGGTGATGGTACTGGGTGGATATGTTCCAGTCTGACAACAGTCCAATGGGCAGGGTCAATCTGGATTTGAGGCTGGGCTGCCTCAAATGCCCTGCATGGCTGGTGGTCCTGTTGTTGGGTGTTTCTTTCTTTCTTCTTCCTCTTTTTTTTTTTAATTTTAAATCAGGACCTGATTGCTGAGGTTCGCACAGGTTGGCAGGGAGCTGAGGTTGTATTGTTCTTCTTCTTCTTCTTCTTCTTCTTCTTCTTCTTCTTCTTCTTCTTCTTCTTCTTCTTCTTCTTCTTCTTCTTCTTCTTCCTTCTTCTCTTCTACTTCTTCTCTTCTTGCTCTCCTCTCCTCCTCCTTTCTTCAGGTCACAGCGGAGTGAATCAGCTTGGTGGTGTCTTTGTCAACGGGCGGCCACTGCCGGACTCCACCAGGCAGAAGATCGTAGAGCTAGCTCACAGCGGGGCCCGGCCGTGCGACATTTCCCGAATTCTGCAGGTGATCCTCCCGTGGCTGTCCCACTCACCGCCCCCACCCCCACTCCGCAGCCCTCCACTTTAAGTGTCCTCTCTTCATTTCCTACTGTAAATGCTAATTATGGACCCGTACCCTCACTCACTCCATCCCAACCAACTCCCCTACCTTCTGGCTTTCCCCTCTCTTTCCACCAAGGTCCTTGTCTATTTCAACCTCACTCAGTCAGTTACATAAGGTAATTCATCTGCCTTAGAAAAAAATGTGTGAATTAAAAAATATATCTTTGCATTTGGTAAAGACATTCATTATGTTAACAGTGTATAAACTGTAGTGAGCTCAGTCATATAAATTGGGATAATCTCATTCCCCTCTCCCCATTCCATGCTAACCTCAGATTTTAAGAGATTTGTTTGTGCTTTTCATACATATGAAGAATGTATATGGATTTTAGAAGACAAATACTGTTTATTCCTCTAATTCACATTTGCTCAATTGGGCAAAAATTTAAGGGAAAAAAATGTAAAAAAAATTCAATTATTTTTCCCTCTGTTCTTTACAACATAATACTACTTTAAGCAAGCTCTGCACAAAAAAATTAACCTGACTTCGTTTTGATGCATCTTCACACAGTGTTTAGGAACATAGTTTTAAAAGCTTTTAAAATTAATTCAAAGTGTTTGAAAGTATCATTATATTTGTAGTTTTAGGGCTACAAATGTAATTTTAAGAAAAAAAAGCTCTCTACAGTAAGTTCTCGTACCATTGAAGGTATATTTTTGTGTTATAGACCCATGCAGATGCAAAAGTCCAAGTGCTGGACAATGAAAACGTAAGCTTGTCATTGTTTAATGCATACTTAAACAATTTTATTTTTGTCTTGAAATTATTAATAATGTGGTTTTCTGTCCACTTCCCCTATGCAGGTGTCCAACGGATGTGTGAGTAAAATTCTGGGCAGGTATTACGAGACTGGCTCCATCAGACCCAGGGCAATTGGAGGTAGTAAACCAAGAGTAGCGACTCCAGAAGTTGTGAGCAAAATAGCCCAGTATAAACGGGAGTGCCCGTCCATCTTTGCTTGGGAAATCCGAGACAGATTATTATCCGAGGGGGTCTGTACCAACGATAACATACCCAGTGTAAGTTCTTTGTGAACATTTGCCTTCCTTGCCCCAAGCTCCTCACCACCTCTTTCTTTTTCTCCTTCTACTCTTCCCTCCTTGTGTCTTTTTTGTTTGTCTCCCCCCCCCCCCCGATTTACATGGGTCTCCATGGTACCTGGGGAAGAATGAGAGGTGTGCTTTGACTTTTGACCATCTGGAAAATGGGAGTCAGGTGTGGGGAGTTCATTTGAATGCCGAAAACCAGGGTTTAAAGGAACTGGGGAAAGAGACTTGAGTCACAGAGTAATGTGACAATGAAAACCAGCTTTGAACTGACCCCCCCTCCCAGCACCTGCCTGGACTGTCAGGCAACACTCATCCATTTATGCTCTACAATAAAATAAAGCTGTAAATTAAGTTGAAATTTTTTATGGGGAAGGGAGTCTTTGACCGCCAAGCAACCCAGTGAGTTAGGTTATTAGTACTATGTACAGAGGTGAAGGACTGCTCCTTCCTCTTTACCCAGCTTCATTTCCAGGAACAAAGTGACAGCTGCCATTCTTTCCACAGAGTAGCTAAAAATCTGGGGTGGCTGAGAGCTTTTGCATGCGTGGTGGGTCATTCTTTAAAACCTGGGAGAGCTGAGCTGGGACCGAAGGAGGGGTGACTGTGTCTTTCGGAGACACTACCATTTGGTTTGATTTGCAGGTGTCATCAATAAACAGAGTTCTTCGCAACCTGGCTAGCGAAAAGCAACAGATGGGCGCAGACGGCATGTATGATAAACTAAGGATGTTGAACGGGCAGACCGGAAGCTGGGGCACCCGCCCTGGTTGGTATCCCGGGACTTCAGTACCTGGGCAACCTACACAAGGTAAAACTCAAGCAGCCATCCTCCTCTGCCCTGGAAGGCTTGGGTACTCCAACTCATACTTTGTGTAACCGGTATTTGTGAGACCATCCTGTTGACTCTTGTTGACTGTGAGGGTTATGTATGTCAACAGCGGTATGAAGCGGCTGGGAGGTTGAACATGTGTAAGGTCGAGTCTCGTGGTGCCCTTTCAAGTTTGACATTAAAATTCAGTAGAGCCCACTTGCTAGCACACTGGCATCATTTGCTTTTGAAGTAATTGACAAATTATAAGACTTTGATGAAGGCGGTAGGAGAGGCTGAACCCCCTACGTGCGTGGTCGATTTGAAGATTGCCACTGGAAGTGCTGGTCTCTTCTCCCAAGCTTAACAGTTTCAACATTTTAACCCACTCACTCCCTCTCTGCCCGTTGGTTCTCGTTCTTATTCTTCATGGGTGACAACTGGTTAGAAGTGGGCTGAGGAAACTGAGTACCGGGCTGAGGGTTCAGTGAGAGGTTCTGAGCCTGGGAGGATAGTTGAGAACTATATCGTCCAGTCCCAGGTTCCCTGAGAAGGCTGTAGGAAGAGGAGTGGGCGAGTTAGCTCTCTCCCCTTCCCACTCACACCGAGGTAACTTGGTCAAGAACAGGAAACAGTTTACTCCGAAGATTAATCGGTATTTGTTGTCCTTGTGACAAGGAGATAATATGCGGGATAATGGGACGTGGCGTCTCACTCCCGGGAGTACCACAGAGCCTGGGGGCTCAGGGCCGGGGGGGGGGGCGACACAAGGCTGCTGCGACTCGGTGAGCTCTTGGACCAGCCCCGCGTGCAGGGCGCCTCCACAGAGCCCGGTTAGAGAAGGGAAAATCGGTAACAGTATGCGAAATATCTGGTACAAAGGATGCTTCTGTCACTTGCAAGAATTTGTTATGGGAACAATCCTGTCGCTCTGTAATTGCTCATTAGAGAACGTTTTGTTTCTCATTAAGGCGACATGAATAAGCGTCTAGTTGAAGGAGACAGCTGTAGAAATGTTCCACAAGAGACCTCTGGACACGATTCGGCACCAATTGCCAATTAGACATGTCAGTTTTAAGAGCAGAAAACAATATAGGACGGACACTGGGACGATAGGGAGAAAAAAAACGCTCCTTTCTGGTTTCCCAGCGCCGCAGCTCCAGGCCAGTGCGGGGCTTCCCGTTGCGCAGGCCCCGACTCCCCTGGGTGACCCTGCTCACGTGACCTCGAACCTGCAGCCTTGAGAGTTGGCGCTCAGAAAACTCACAGGTTCAGGCCTCTCTCTCCTGTCTCCAGTAAGACCAGCTAGGGAAAGAAGTAGCCAACCGCGCACTACCTGACGTTTGAAGCTGTAGGACTCCCGCATTCATACCCACAGAACACACCCCAGCGAAGCTGGAACTCCATCTGGTGACCTTCCTCTCTCCACCCCCAGCACTCCGGAGTCCTGCTGACCCCTTCCCCGCCCACTAGATCGAAGGTGTCTTGGTTGTAGGCCATAGGCCGAGAAGTTCAGACCTAGGGGGGCTGAGGCCAGAAGCCTCCACCCCTGGGTCTCCCTGGTGTTTAGGGCTCACGTTTGCTTGGGGACAAGGGAATGGACATCCCCTTCTGTTTCTGTTTCTGAGACTAAAGTCCAGGGCAGTAGCTTCCTCGGGAGGTGTAGCGCGGCCTGTTTAGGGCAGTTTTTTTTTCATTCCTGGGTGCAGCAGAGCTACAGACAAAATCGGAAGGGCCTGGTGGTGACCACTGGGGGCGAGAGGTGGCGCTAGTTCAGGGACTTTTAACTTTTACTAGAGACTGTTAGGTGATCTACACTTCCTGAGCGCCCTACCCATCCACCCTGTTTATCCCCCCCCCATCTAAGTGCTACCTTCCCCCAAGACTCTCTGCCCCGCCTCCAGCGTGGGGAGGAAGCGTGACTCCAAAGGAGCTTAGAATCTTGGGCGTGGGGACCTCGGGCTCTGTTGTGGAGTGTCGGTTCGCGAGGCTTAAGTTCCTGGGGATTCCTCTAGCCTTTTGGTACTTAGAGGATCTCCCTCCCTTTCTGGCCCCCTTTCCCGACCCGAGATGCTGATCTTGGGTTTTAAAGAGTCCATTTCCAGAAGCATAAGGAGAGGTTAGGTCTCTGAGGGAGACAAATATGGTTTCCATCTGATCTACGCCACGCGGCGGCGAATAAAATCCTGAGGACGAGGGCTGACAATAACAAGATGACTCTATCCAGCCCCAATTCTCCAGCGATTTGGTGGTTTTAGGGATCACGAAGACACTTTTTCCCATCTCCTCCCCTCTCCCCAATCCCCATAATACCCAGGCCCTCTATAGGATTTAGTCAGCCTCCTTTCAACAGATGCTTCAATGTTTTGATTCGCGCTCCAGAGCTGAAAAGGTTTCGCAACCGCGTTGCTATCTTTTCTTGCTTGTTTTCCGCCTCACTGATTAAGACTCTAAGAAACTAAGGAATGATTTTACTTCCCAGCGTCTTTTTCTTCTTCTTCTTTCTTTCTGTTTTCCCCTCTTTCTCTCTCCCTTCTCCCTCTTCCAGGAACCAAATCCTGTCCCCTGCGTCAGATGGTCTTGGGGCTGGGATAATGGGAGGTGCTTTCACTCTCTGCTCGGATTAGGCGGGGAGGTGTGCTGCTCCCATTGAAGATCCCTTTTTTTGCGCCGCTAGGATATCTTTTAAAGGAGATATCTTAATTGTCTGTCACTTAGGTTTATCTTGTAGGGAATTAGAAAGCTCTAAATTCTATTTTTAGTTTCTTAAAAGATTTAAGGGTGGAAGGTAAAGCCACTAAAGAAAAAGAAAAACAAAACAAAACAAAAAACCCAAAACAAAAACCCCAGCTCTAAGTGACCACTCAGCCACCTGGCTGCAAACAGCTGTTATTTTTGAGTAATGAACGTATTTTCAGTGCTGTTCTCTGGCATGGTTAAGATGTGGTGGTGGTGGCTGCAGCATTTTCTCCTTATTGACTCTGATTCCACTTAAACTAAATATATAAAATACAAAATATATAAAATAAAAGATTTAAAATGCAGTTTGCCTGTTCCTATATGCTTAATTTTCTCCCTAAATATCACTCCCCAAGTCAGTGAAGGCCCTAGGCTTATATCTCCAGTGCATGCTTGTGTGTGATGCCTGTACTTGGAGGGCAATGAATATAATCCCTACGCTTTAAAATTAGGGTGACATCAAAGAAGCAGATGAATGCTATCTGCAGGCATCTTCTGAGGGAGACCCCCAGCTTTGTTTAATTGGCAATATACAACATGCTAGAGAAGGGACAGGGGTGGACCCAGGGGTTTTCTTTTGGGTGGTGAAGTGAGTGACCAGGCCGGATTGTGTTTGTGTTTTCCAAAAGCAGTAACCGATGGACTTTTCTAGTAGACCCAAAGGGCTTAAAAAAAAAATCCCCACTGAATCCGACAATAAAAGGGACAGGCCATCTTCACTCCCCCCCTCCACGAAAAAACACTTTAAAAAGTCCTCCAGAGACCGGGGGCAGCAAATTAGCACAGCCACTTGTGCCCTACACGTGAGTGTGGCGCGTCTCCTCCAGCAGCGACCCTCCCCTCCCCCACTCAGCTGACGTCGGGCAGGATGACTGCGGCTTGTTTACCAATACACTCTCCCTCCTTCTCTTTTTCGTGGTTTTCTACCACCTCAGTCGACCCTGCAGTCTCTTTTTCCTCTCCACGTTTTCCCCGCTGTCCCTTCTTACACCTTTTGGCCATCATCTCTTTGGAACACCCCCACCCCGCCCTTCCCCCAAGCCATTCTTCCCCTTCCCTCCCTACTCTCTCTCTTTAGCCTCTCTTCTTCCGCCTCCCCTCAGCCCCAACTCTAGTCCCCATCCACCCTCTCCACCTCCCTCCACCCCCTGCCCTGGCCCCCCATCCACCACCATCACCACCCCCTCCGCCCAGCCAAGCGCCCTAAATAGCACCGAGGCGCCCGCTCTCCGGACAGTGATTAATGACAGCAGAGCAGAGGGGTTAACACACTTCGCTGAAAAGTCTGTTGACTGGGCTGCTTGTAACACAATGTGGCCCGCTGCACGCCTCAAGAGAATCCTTTTGTTGTCCGTGCTCATTGTGGCCTCAAAATTCTGCCCACGAAAGTTTGCCAACGCTCCTGCCCCAGGAGTTTAATAGTTTCCCTTACTCGCAGGGCATTGTGTGGTGCTGAAAAGCAGCCCCTCGCTATTCAAGTGTTGGTGGTCATCTCAATAGATCTCCAAGGGCCCATATGGTGGCCAGTGCCGATGAATCCGCCTGTTTAAATGGGGGAGAAAGTTGGGGTTTTAAAACATTTCAAAGTTCCTGAAAAGATCCCACTAGATCCTGTCACAATTCCCTGAACTCTTTGAAGGCGCTGCCTATTGTCTTCTGGTTATAAATGATATTCCTGGCCAAGTCGATTCCCACAGAGGTCTGGAGGCCCCTCCCCCCCAAACTGGCCAAGTTTCTAGGATCGGGAGGGGGGGACAGTCCCTGTTGGTATCCCACAGGGACCACAGGCTTCAGGACCCAAGACTCAGCCTTCAAAGCCCTGGGAAGCCCAGCCAGGACCGGAATCCTTTCCTTTTCACGGGCTGCCTCCTAGAAGGCAAGGTGCACGGTAGAGCCAGCTAGCCCAAGTGCACATCTCTCCACCAAGCGCAAAGGAAAACAATGAAACTTTCCCTGTTTAATGATAGAAATTACATTAAAAGTGGTGGAAATGCCCTAATTAAAAATGTACCACTTAAATGATAGGCCAAGGATTCAGCTGCGGCATAGCATATTTAGCTAGTTAGTGAACTCGCCACGAATTCTTTTTTAAAATTACACGTTAAAAATTTAAAAGAAATCTTACTTTTCTCTGGTGCAACACATTACAAAGAATGGACAGTCCTTTTATCTAAATATAAAATTCCATTTTCAGCAATTATAGCCTGTTCTTGGTGATGATATAATTACAGCTGTGCTCGTAATAGGTGTCAAGGCGAAACACACTCACACAATGGTTGAATAAAACTGCAGAACAATGCAAGCACTTCTAAATTCACAACCTTTAAAATGAAATTGACTGTGCAGAATTCAAATAAAAACTAGATAAATATTTTTTTAAAGATTACAAGCTTGGTTTGGTTTCTTAATAGCATTTTCTACAAACCTATCAACATCTAATTGATTAGATAGGAATTACTGATTATAGATCAGCTGAAACCTTGCACATCACTCTATTTCCCCAATACAGCCATAGGTAAATACTTTCTGCAGGGCTGGAACTGGCTGCGGCCTGTGGGGAGTCAGTAGTGAAAGATCCTTTTGCCTGGAAACTTTTTGGATTGCTTTGTCATTCAAAGAAATGCTGCTCTGTGAGAGGACTGTCAGGTCTCATCTGGATGAAAACAGAAAGGAAAAGGACTCAGGTGACAGCATCCTTCCCGGAAGGCTAAGCCTTGATCGCCTTAGCAAAGCTTCAGTCCTTGGAGTTTATAACCATCACAAGTCCCATTTAGAGCCCCCCATGCCATTCCACTTTCTCTTATTGTCCAGTTCTTTTTGTTGCAGACGGCTGCCAGCAACAGGAAGGAGGGGGAGAGAACACCAACTCCATCAGTTCGAATGGGGAAGACTCGGATGAGGCTCAAATGCGACTTCAGCTGAAGCGGAAGCTGCAGAGGAACAGAACATCTTTCACCCAGGAGCAGATTGAGGCTCTGGAGAAAGGTGATGGGGATTTCTCAAAGCAGAGAAGTCTTAAGTCAAAGCAAATGCCACAACAAACAGCACAAAGGGCTAAATTTAGCAGGGGTCCTTTGCATAAAAGACTGAACCCCCCCTTCCTCCTCCTCTTCTGTCTCCTCCTCCCCTCTGCACATCTTTTCGGGGGGGGGGAGTGTATATCCACGTGCATTTTCTTTCTTTTCACATACCAGTAATTTGAAAGATTCAAATTCTGACATATAAAGAAAATGATGTTCTGGCTGTCCCAGGGCGCAGATGGTGACACTCACTGAATGTCATTCCAAAGAAAACTTCACTTAGTTCTGGCGGGAAACTTCTTGCAAGTACAGTCAACACACTGTAGAGTTATTTGAAAGGAAATTGGTTGGAGGAGATGGCAGTGGGGTGGCAAAAGCCAGCTTGATCCAGGGTTCAAATATTTTGTGTAGTTCTGGAATAACATATAAGACCGACTTAACTCTTCCAGAGTTTGAGAGGACCCATTATCCAGACGTGTTTGCCCGGGAAAGACTAGCAGCCAAAATAGATCTCCCTGAAGCAAGAATACAGGTACCTATGTGGCTTTTATGCATTGAGTCTTATTCTTTGCCTTGCCTGTATACCAGTCATTGATATAACTAGTAACAGGGTCAGTTTGCAAAGACCCTCTTGTCCTAAGGCAGAGGACAGTGGAAATGGAGGGGTTTTTGTTTGTGGCGGAGATGGTAGGGACCCCAGGGCTAACCTGTTCCCCGCATTTCCAGGTATGGTTTTCTAATCGAAGGGCCAAATGGAGAAGAGAAGAGAAACTGAGGAACCAGAGAAGACAGGCCAGCAATACCCCTAGCCACATTCCTATCAGCAGCAGTTTCAGCGCCAGTGTCTACCAGCCAATCCCACAGCCCACCACTCCTGGTAACTTGAAGTGTCAACTGTTAAGAAATGTTCTTAAATCTGTATGCCCTGGGCGCTCATCCTGTGTTGACATTCCATCTCTCTCTTTTCTCACTCCCTCTTCTCTGCAGTTTCCTCCTTCACATCAGGCTCCATGTTGGGCCGAACAGACACCGCCCTCACCAACACGTACAGTGCTCTGCCACCTATGCCCAGCTTCACCATGGCAAACAACCTGCCTATGCAAGTAAGAGAGGCTGGCCACCTGCTGCACAGGACGCGGAATGGGTTAGGGCTTGCAGACCCCATCCGCTGCATTTACCCCCTTGGGAGTCCTTCTTGTGACAGTGATTGGCTTGACCAGTCAACTCTGAGACAGTCAATCCAATCTCTTTGAGATGATTGATTGACTGATTGATTCGTGCCCTTGAAAAACAAACACTCGATCTGTTCAGTCAAGTTAATGTGCCTTTTATCATCATGTTAGCTGGGTAATTCTGGGTGGCAGTGTGAGTCTGTTTTGGGTACCAACGAAGCTTGTGCCATAAAGCGGAAATAATGATGGCATAATATAGGGTACTAAGATGTTAGTATGTAAAAACTTCATGTTTATGTTAGTGTGTTCATATTAATAAACACAGAATCAGCAGAAGTATTTTGATGATTATTTTTGGTCCATGAGAGAAACTAGTGAGGAAGAAAAAAAGGGAGTTGAAAGGTGAGATTCCTCTTTACACAGTGAAATACATTTACTAAAATAGGAAAACTAGTTCTTTCTTTACTTAAGAGTAAACATGTAATAGAAAGTGCTAGCTTGAAATTTAATGTGTATTAGCTGTAGATGGTGTGGTGGGTGGGTGGAAATCTTTGCTGCCTAGAAAGCTGGTGGCATATCCTCACTTTAGTACCCTGGCCTGTGCTCTTGGGGGCGGGTCCTGGATTCAGCTGGCACTTTCTAATGTTAGATGTACAGGGCTTCTGGGACATACTAGATCTTTGTTTAGGGTGGATTCTTACTGGGGGGATTCTCATGGGTCTTCTGCATCAGCATTTCTAAGTCTCCCCGATTGCACAACCATTAGATAGAGATGCCTGACTGTATGAGCTTGGTGACAGGAGTCAATGCTGGAAACAGTTCTGGGGTTACACAGATTGTTTATAAACCACTGAACATCTTCTGCCAGGTTTGGAATTCAAATAACAGCAAAATAAAAGTCTCCCAGTCTTCAGAACAACATTAGAACAGCTAGATAGGCGACTCTGGAGTATTTACTCACATGCTTCTCTTCTATTCCGTTTGGTTTTTATTGGCCATAGCACAACTGATGTACAGGGAGGGACCAACAGTTCATTAGTTAGTATTGCTGTCACCTGGAATTTTCCAGAAATCAGGTTGCCTAGAGGAAGTGATTGCAGGAAGTAGAAACAAATGCAAGCTGAAATCCTGGCAGAGCCCTTTGTGCCTGCTTGCCTTTTTAAACTTGACATGAGCATCTGACTTTAATGAGGCCCCTGAGTGTGTTGTGTGGTGTTATATCTTATAGCAACATCTAGGTGTCTGTGAGCGTGACGTGGTGTGCACATGGAAAAACAAAATGGAATAATTAGATAGATGCTGGATTGCGTTAAGCTTGCTTCTACATATAAAGAAATATGTTGGGTTGATTGATTTCAAACATTGACTTTCAAAAATTATACAATAACAAAAGTAAATGGCTTCATCGAACAAGGAAAATAAAAAGGATCTGTGGTTTTACAGTTCAGAGAAAACTCTTTAAGTTTTGGAATGGGGAGGACTGGTCTTTCTGTCAGTGGCTTCATCTTGTTGACCAAAATCCTCTGTCTTGCAAAGAATGGGCGTCTTCCTCTGAGCCTTCTTCAGCGGATGTCAGTCTTTGTGAATGAGGATTTGGGGGTGTCAAGCATGTGCAGAGCAGAGCAGCTATTGCTGAGACTGGGCTTCCGATTTACCTCATCAGTTTTCTGACCTCAAATAACCTATGAGGACTCCCATGGGGGATTATCCTGGCTCTGCATATCTCTTTATTTCTTGTTTAGTTACAAGAGAAGTTTATCTCCTCAACATTTCCATTTTGAATACTTGGAAGACAGCAACACACCTTATGGATGTGACTCAATCAGGACTTTGGGGTTAGTTAAGAAGTCAGTTAGTTCTCAGGTCAGGTTTAAGTTACAGTCACTCGCTGACATTTCTGACCTCTTTAACCTCACTCCATTATGGCTGCATATTAAAACAAAACAAAACAAAACTCTACTCCTCCAAGTCCAGCACTGGAAGGTTACCAAAGTTCCCTGATTCCTCCTATTGCTCTCTTCCCTGAAGTTGAACTAGGGAATTTGGGGGATCTTAGCATTCTCAGACAGATCTAGGTTTGTGCTAGGAACCCCTGCAGAGGTAAGAGTGCAGACTGCCAACACTGAATGCGTGTTTGAATTTACTGTTCTAGACATTTGTCACACAGGTGGCTTTGCTCTGGTGGTGGCTGATGATGAAGGGTCAAACTTAGACTCATTATATAAAATTCTAGTACATTCCAAGGAGGCATCAGTAATGACCAGGCTTTCTGGCAGAGCAAGCCTGCTCTGGGGAGTAGGAACCCCAGTACGGGGCTGTGTGATGTGGTTCCAGTAATCACAGGTTTCTCTTTCTCTCGGCAGCCCCCAGTCCCCAGCCAGACCTCTTCATACTCCTGCATGCTACCCACCAGCCCTTCGGTAAATGGGCGGAGTTATGACACCTACACCCCTCCGCACATGCAAACACACATGAACAGTCAGCCCATGGGCACCTCGGGGACCACTTCAACAGGTGAGCTCTCTGTAGTTGTGCAGAGGGGTCTACTGGGTCTCTTTGGCCAATTGATCACCTGAACTGTTCTACAGGTGACTTGAGAAGAAACCTCTGGCCTTGCATTAAGGGGCGTGGTGAACATTTTACTGCTCTTGCCTTTAGAGAAAACTGACTGAAAAGGGAAATTCAATTAAGTTAGTGAGTTGACACATATAGGCAAAAGAGATGTCATTTATGGTGGTGAATGTGATCACAGAAACCGTGTATGAAGACAAGGCCCGAGATCAAATTTTCAGAAGACATCTTAGCCTGAGCTGGACAGTTGAGAGGGTCCACTGAGCTTGATGTGGGTACTTTTTGGAAGACTTACACATCTTCTAGCTTCTTGATGCCAGCTGAAGAGGTACCACATAAGTCTTCCAGAGATAGCTGTACTGAGAAACTTCTTAATGTGGGGGAGGTTGACTTGGGTTTCATGAGGTATGTAGGAACATAGTCTCTAGTTTCAAAAGGTCTCCTTTTCTTTCTAATGATTGAAAGCTTTTTATTTTAATGTAAAGTAAAAAGGAAGTATTATGAAGTGTCAGGGGTTTTAGAGAGTCTGTGTGTTCATGCTGTACACCATCTTTAGAGTCTACCCTTGTGGCTATATTTTTTATTCATTTACAGGACTCATTTCCCCTGGAGTGTCAGTTCCTGTGCAAGTTCCCGGAAGTGAACCTGACATGTCTCAGTATTGGCCCCGATTACAGTAAAGAGAGAGAGCGTGATCGAGAGAGGAGACCGTGTTCACTCAGTCAGTGACTATGTGGACACAATAGTTGGGTGTTCAGGAAGGAAAGAGAAATGGCTGTTAGAAGCACTTCACTTTGCAACTGTGTCCTGTATTGGAGCCCGGGAATGGACTAGAAACAAGGACCTTTGTATACAGAAGGCACGGTATCAGTTGGAACAAATCTTCATTTTGGTATCCAAACTTTTATTAATTTTGGTGTTATTATTTGTAAATGGGCATTTGTATGTTATAATGAAGAAAAGAACAACACAGGCTGGTGGATCTTGGATCTGTGTAGGCTCATGTGGTTGTTTAAAGGAAACCATGATTGACAAGATTTGCCATGGATTTAAGAGTTTTATCAAGATATATCGAATACTTCTACCCATCTGTTCATAGTTTATGGACTGATGTTCCAAGTTTGTATCATTCCTTTGCATATAATTAAACCTGGAACAACACACACTAGATATATGTAAGAAATATCCGTTGGTTTTCCAAAGGTTGTTAACAGATGAAGTTTATGTGCAAAAAAGGGTAAGAAATAAATTCAAGGAGAAGTTGATAGCTAAAAGGTAGAGCGTGTCTTCGATATAATCCAATTTGTTTTATGTCAAAATGTAAGTATTTGTCTTCCCTAGAAATCCTCAGAATGATTTCTATAATAAAGTTAATTTCATTTATATTTGACAAGAATACTCTATAGATGTTTTATACACATTTTCATGCAATCATTTGTTTCTTTCTTGGCCAGCAAAAAGTTAATTGTTCTTAGATATAGCTGTATTACTGTTCACAGTCCAATCATTTTGTGCATCTAGAATTCATTCCTAATCAATTAAAAGTGCTTGCAAGAGTTTTAAACCTAAGTGTTTTGAAGTTGTTCACAAATACATATCAAAATTAACCATTGTTGATTGTAAAAACCATGCCAAAGCCTTTGTATTTTCTTTATTACACTATTTTCTTTTTAACCTTATAGTGTGGTGTTACAAATTTTGTTTCCACATTAGGTTAACATCCTCAATCAATGGTTAGGTTCATACACTCCATTTTACAACCTGATGGTCCTCAAGGAAATAATTTTTACAGACACCAGAAGTTGACTATATATCAGGAAAAAAAAAACATTCACAGCTGTGTGGATCTGCATCCTACAACATGTACAGAAAATGGCAGTCCTTCCAATTTATCCATTTATTTCACTTAAGAGCACAAAGTGTAGAAATAGTTTTAAAAAATGCAACCCGCGATTTCCTAGGAATCGTGTTTTGAACTGAGGCTGGCATTTTCAAACTGGGCAGCCAATCTCCACAGCAATTTCACTGAAGTCTATTCGAAGGTTGAGTTCTGAAACAAGACTCTCCGAAAGCTGCTGCCCCCTCAGATAACACCTCTCCCTATCCTGTCTCCCTCCTCTTTGCACAAGAGGCATCATTTCCCATTGAACCCCTACAGCTGCCCCCATTTGAGTCCTGCTTTCTGTGCCACTGTGGCTGGTTGGAGGGTGGAGGGGGAATGTTGCATGTCAAGGAATAATGAGCGCAGACACATCAACAGACAACAACAAAGCAGACTGTGACTGGCCGGTGGGAGTTAAAGGCCTTCAGTCATTGGCAGCTGAAGCCAAACATCCCCAAGTCTACGAAGCAGGGCCCATTGTTGGTCAGTTGTTATTTGCAGAGAAGCACAGATCTGATCATGTTTAAAGTGGCGGCACGCAGGGCAGGAGTGCCTGAGCCCAAGCAATGGATGGAAAGAAGAAATAAGCCTTTGTTGATTAGAAAAAGGCCTGCCTGACTGTTATTTTCTGTCTGTTTTGTGCAACACTTAAGTCAAAGTAGACATATTATCTTCAGTGAACTGCAGTGAAAAACGTGTGTGGGGCTCCTGACTGTCTGGATTAAAAAATATTCATACATGGAGAAACGTCTGGGTACACACTTCCATGGACTCAAACTCTGATTTTTTTTTTTTAAGTCCCAAGGACAAATGATAAGAAATAAATGATTTGAGGATTTGGACATCTCCCATTTGGTAGTTAAGCAAATGACTTAGATCTATTAATTTTATTCTAGCATAATTGCTTTATGTTTAGAGATGCCATCCTAACTGGGCTACTATTTTTGTGTGTGTGCTTGTAATCACTGTCCATGTCAGCCTGCACTGCCTGCTGGCACACATATACTACTGGTGCAATCGCCCTTGCAGACATTTCTACCTCCTGACATTTTGCAGCCTCCATTCCCCGAGGGATGTGTGTTGAAGGAACTGTCAGAGAAGGGCTGTCTGTGTTGCAGCCACTCCTGGCTGGCTTACTTCTTCCTCAGAAAAAAAGAGCAGTTTCCAAGCGGCTGTGTTTGGGCTGGGGTCAGGCAGCCTGTGCTGGCCCCCGGCTCTGCACACAGACGAGAGAGAATGGCACGGGGAATTCGGGGTGTCAGATCTGGGAGTGATGTGAGGACTGAGGCTCTGGATGTGTGCAGCTGGGCATGTATGCAAGTCCTCAGAGGGTCAAGATTGCCAGGGTGCAGTGGCACAGCCTGGCCTGTTCCGAAGGAGGGCTGCTCAGCTGTGGAAGCCTCTGGTCCAGCAGGATGAGGGCAGCAGCTTTGCCTTCTGCCGGCATGCACCCTGGAGAGATGAGCTGTCTGCATCCCAGGCTGTGTGCTTCCTGTGCCCAGGAACTGGCTTTTGACTCCCAATAATCGTTTTCATTTGTTTATTTACTGACAGATATATATTTATAGATTTCGTAATGGAAAATCTGCAGGGATGTTTTAGTGCCATTTTCCAGGATGAAGACCAAATTTTATGACATTCCATGCAAACAGCTTACATTTTATCTCAAGGTTTGACTAACTTAGGGACATCAGGTGAATGGAATCAGGGTTGAATCACTCTAGATCAGTGTTTTTCAACTTTCCTAATGCTGCGACCCTTTAATACAGTTCCTCACGTTGTGGTGACCCCAGCCATAATCTTATTATGGCCTTTGCTATTTCATAACTGTAATTTTTCTACTGTTGTGAATTGTAATATAAATATCTGGTATACAGGAACGACCCCTATGAAAAAGTCAATCAACCCCCCAAAGTGGTCTCAACTCGCGTGTTGAGAACCGCTACTCTAGGTGAAAATAACTTTGCTTTGCACTGCAATGAAATTCCAAGGGTACACCTTCCAACAACTCTTATACGGTGGTGAACAACTGGCTTCTCAACACTGCTTACATCACCTCCTCTTCCTGCTTAAATGAAACATCACAAATGGGTTTCCTAAAAATTCCATGTGTGGTTAATGTTTAGCTGCTCTGTCCTGTGAGCGTTTGCGGTCACAGAATGGTACTGACTGACCATCTCTATTCACGTCTTTGTGCTCTGGGCCTTAATGTTCAAGAAAAAGTGATTCTTTGTTTTTTTTGTTTTGTTTTGAGGGGGTGGTCTCTATATTGAGTTTATAGATGGCAGATACACATTCTATTTTTCAATAACTTTTTTTTTTGCCTTGGTCATAGATGAATAAACTGCTTGCTCATTTTCCAACTTCAAAGTGTAAACCTTTTAGGGTTTATATTGCTTAATTCGGATACTGTTGATGGTGACTATCTTGGGAACACAGTAATCTGATGTCTTAGAGATGACATTAATAATGGGCTTAACTGATATGGGTTTCCCCACACACCCTTGCTATAGGTGTGTGTGTATGTCCCATTCATTAAAATTAAAAGACAGGGAATCAACAGCAGGATATCTCTTGCTTTTGAAGCATTTTCATTTGTTCTGGTGTTAGTACCAAAAGGTTCTGGGTGTAGTGTTAAAGAATAAGTAAAAAATAAGATAAGAAAAATGATCTTGCTTAGTGGCTATTCACAAAAAATGCAGATGGTCTCAGAGCCCCTTACCAGAGCAACCTATAGTAGTCAAAATATTTACCTCATGCTAAAGAGAGGCAGATCTAGAACAGGAATGGATACCAGAAAGGGTTTTGCGGTTAACATACTGGAAACATATAGAGATATTATAGATCTTCTCTTTGACAGTGTTCTTAAGTATTTATATTCCAGAGAGTTTAAAATATATGAGTAGAGTATACATTTGATAATGCATCAGAAGGACATGCATACATACATAGTGGCATATAATATACATATATTAATGTTTGCATTTTGAAGAGCAATATTTTTATGTGGGAAGTTGTTGGGGTAATAGAGAACAAATAATCTCTAGATGAAGGAAAACATATTTTTAGAATGGGTTTGTATCAGAGGGAAACAAAAACCAGCACCGTACAGCTGTTTACAATAGCAGCTTCTTCTTCTTTATTATTCTTATTAAAATGTGCTGAGGGAGCCTGAGAAACAGAGTGGTGGATGGAGTGTTTTTGGAAAGACCAGGTACTCTATTTATTGAAGAGTTCAAAAAGTTTCTCTCTAAACTAAGGGTTCAAATACGCTTACTGAATTTCTAGGGAATTTATCTATTTGTAAAGCTCATACCTACTAATAGTTGACTGTTAAATTTACAGATGTCATAGCCAAGAAGCAGACCAATGATTTATTAAGTATTTCATAAGCAATTTGCCTATCTGATGGCCTCGCCCTTCCTTTCAGAGTCAGATGCCATGTGATGGTGCTGTGGTGTGTCTGTGTGGGATGACTCTCAGCAGGGTAAGAGGAAGGTTAGTTATTACACCAGTCAAACACTCACAATCTGTCAGAGGACGGCCGGGCTTCTGTGGATACTGTGCAACCTGACTTATTATCGATGGAGGAAATCAATTTTTTGAAGTTGTTTTAAATCTTAAAAGTACCTCTCCTCAACATAAAAGCCCTTTAATTTTAACTGACAGATCAATTCTGAAACTTTATTTTGAAAAGAAAATGGGGAAGAATTTGTGTCTTTAGAATTAAAAGGGATGAAAAAAAATAAATCAGACATTCTAAAAAAAAAAGAATCAACCTGATTTTTTTTTTCTTAGTGCTAATGAAGTCGTGGTGACAAAATAGTTGTCTTTTTGATTTTATCACAAAAAATAAACTGGTAGTGACAGGGTATGATGGAGAGATTGACGTCCTGGCAAATCACTGCCATTGATTCAATTATTCTAATTCTGAATAAGAGCTGTATACAGTCTGTGTTTATGCTACAGTGGGCTTTTTTTAAAAGTGACTGACATTCATCATATTGGTTAGACAGTTTTAAAGACCTAGTCTTTGTTTTCTACAATGTTGTCAAGAGCAAATAGAGTATAATTTGTGGTATATTAAAAAGAGGCTGCTTAAAATGTTAGTTAAAGGTGCTTCAAAATATTCTAATTTATTTGAAAATGTATTTTGGAAATTCAATTTCTGCCAATAGATGTTAAACATCTTTAAAAAACCTCGAGTCTTTAAATACATGCCAGTTGCTTTCTACCTTTCACTTTGTACCTATGATTTGTCAAAGCCTTCAAGAATACGGACCTATGATGCCAAACCCTAGTGTCTTACAGGAAAACTTGGTCCATATGCTGTGTTCCCAAGACACGTTACATGGTTAGAGATTCATTAACATGCTCAGCCAATGCTCATGGTTAACAAAGGGTTTAGGTGGCACAATGGAAATCTGAGTTCGTTTCAGTTTTCCACTCTGTCTTAGACCCGCATTATATAACCTGTTCACCGGGCTTTGTGCACATCTCGGGGACACCAGCATTACTGGAGCTGCTAGCTTGAATTTCCACTTTGAATTTTGTCTGTTGACGTAATTTCACAGCACTGATGTCAGTCATTTAGAACTTTAGATCAGCAGTCCATCAAGTTCCATACGTATTATTGTGTGGGGTAAGTGAGACCAAATATGACTTTTGCCTTTACCGCTTTAAACAACAGGATGCACAAATGCAAACTGTTTCATCTACTAGCAAACAAAACATTCTTTTAAAAAAGTCTTAGCTGCTTTTGGTGACCTTTTCAGAAAAACAGAGCAATGCATCACACACGGCTTGAATTCCCATTCTGTATCTATGGGCTGCAGCACGCATATTACCATCACCCCTTGCTACAGTCCACATAAACCAGGGACGATTCTAAAGCATACCAGGTTTTGAGGTATTTTTTTTTTGGGTGTTTATTTAAAAATGAATTAGTATTTTTAAAATACACAACAGCAACTAAATGTCAAATGACAGTATTTCTGCTGTATTATTTTTGTACAAAAGTCAGTGGAAAAAACAAACGGTGAAACAATCCAAACTGAGGAATGACGGCTCCATTTTGTAATCCCGTGTTTTTGAGAGACTGGAGGGTCAAATCATTAAGAGAAATATTTACATAAGCTATTTGCAATCATAATTAGGCGTCAGGTAATTCCGCATGCAGTTACTAAGGAGGATTCCCTAGAAGTCCAGGTGCTTCCCGCCTCCGGCCATCACGCCACAGCCTGGGCCCCGCTGCTTGGCGGCTTCTGCCAGATCCTGTTTGCGTGAACGGCTCACTGTGTCTGACAAGTCTGGAGGCAAATGCAGTCGCTGCAGTGCATTGTGAGAGAAGGAAAGAAGAAAAATTAAGTTTGCTTTCCCCACACACTTCAGAATACAATATTATACTCTGTTGATCAGCATCTCCTCGTGCATATGAAACCTTCTGCTGAAACAGTTCCTCAGACGCAGCCCCTCGGCGTCACATTCCATCTTAGTCAGTTTCTACCAATCACAGCCACGGCTAGAAACTGGACAGGGTTCTCAGTGGGCTGACTTCAGAGTCCAAAACTAAACCTAGTGGGATAGAAACTGGACAGGATTCTCAGTGAGCTGATTTCAGAGTCCAAAACTAAACCTAGTGAGATTTTTCTTTCTTAGGTGGGAATGAAAACACGCAAATGTGCAAATTGAAAAAAAAATATCATAAGCTATAGTATTTTTTTTTCTAGTTCTGTTTTTGCCAGGGTCCTAAAATGCTTTTTAATCAACTATAGCTTTTCAGGAATGGTGGATTCCCATAGATGCCTGCTTCTTTTCATGTATAAGTTGACCTGATGGGTCTATTTCATGACTACTTTTTCTAGGGACTCAAGTTTTCACAGAAGCATTGGCATAGTGAGAAAAACGCTACTGGACTGCAGAGCTCTCGGGGCACAGGTGAGCTAGCCACAGCATTCACTACATTTGCCTCAATGCACACTCCTGGCTTCATCTCTCCCCAGATCCAAGGTGACTTAAGCAGACCTTCCCCCACCGGAACTGTAGAAGTTACTGTGGTTAGAAAAAGACACAGTTTTAAAAGAATGTTGTTATTTTGAAAGGAATATAAGCCAGGGATGGTGGTACCCACGTTTAATGCCAGCACTTACGAAGTAAAGGCAGGTGAATCTTTGAGTTCAAGGCTAGCCTGGTCTACAGAACTAGTTCCATACCAGCCAGGGTTACAGAGAGAAACCCTATCTCACATGTCCACCTCTCCAAAAAAACAGAAAGGAATATAAAATTTTCTCTCTCTGATACACACACACTCCAAAATTTAGTTAGGAGGTAGTGGCAGATGGAGATGGATCTCTGGTATGAGTTTGACCTGATCTGCAAAATGAGTTTCAAGCCAGGGCTACATAGTGAGAGCCTGTCCAAACAAACAAACAAACAAACAAACAAAATAAAACAAAACAAAAAACCCAAAACCAAACCAAACCAAAAACAAACAAACAAAAACCCAAAATTTAAGGAAGAAGGAGCTGACTTTCCAGATCAGTGGATCTCACATCAACAAGCATGACTGGAAAATTAAAAAAGAAATGATCTGTACTAAATACATAGAGACTTTTTTATATCATTATTACTCTGTATTCAATATAGCAAAACATCTATTCACATGGCATTCTCACTGTATTAGGTCTTACCGTAATCTGCAGGTCATTTAAAGTCTATAGGTGGATATGTATACTATGCCATGTATAGGATGGGCTTTGGCATACATAGATTTTGGGATCTGCAGGGGTTTTAGAACCACTCCTCCAGGAGTGACAACAATGATTCTCCCTGTTGGGTGAGGTACAAAACAGGAGGGCAGGGCCACAGGCAAGATAGGATAGGATAGTGTTCTCTCTCATAGACAACCTGGCTGGGACCTTCATTTGGAAAACTCTCTTCAGTGAAAGAAAAAAAAAAGGCTAGGACCGTTTTTGTTAAAATGTTTGCCCACGAACATATGTTCCTGCTAGAGGCTTTCCTGATGAAAGACTTCCTGGTTGTCACATAAACACAAGCTGCGTGTAAATAATCAAAATATTTAAAGACATTTAAGATAATTTATGAAAAGGTTCTTCCTTGATTTGTCTCAAATATAAACGCATTTCAGACGAAAGACACTGCTGTACAGATGCGTGGTCAACAAAGATGTCAGGCGGGTGAAGGAGGTCAGAAAAACCTGGGACGTTCACATGGAACCCTTCATTTCACCCCCGGCACTCAGGCTGCCGCTTATTAAGCAACTGTTTGTTTCTTGAATCTCCAATGAGACCTATTTGTTCCCAAATAACTCCTTCAGTTCTTTGTACTCTAGTTTGTTCCACTGAAGATTTCAAGAAGAAATGAGAGCAGGATAGGCTTAGTGGTCTAAAATGAAGCATGGCTCCCAGGTCTGAGGCTACAGGTGTCTCTGCAGTGCTAACAGTCACTGACCATAGAAGAAGCAGGGGGAAAGAGATCTTTATATCTGAGCTATCTGAAACTTACAGAATGTTAGCATTTGTGTGCATGCGTGTGCACATGCCTGTGTGCATGTGCATGCGCAATACTGGAACCTCCCAAATGGCGAGTAGCCTTATGGAGCCAATTGACTAAATGCTACAAGGCATTCTGAAGTGAGCATAGCACCTTCCACATACCTTGTTTCCTATAACCCACTGACATGAATAAGGCAAGATCACAAATCATCCTCACAGTAAACTTTTTAGGTTTGGGTACAAGAAAGGTAAAGGCAGAGGAGAAAGCTTTACAGAGATGGAACTTGAGTGGGCTCTTAAGTGATGGCCTTGGTTCTGACAAGGAGAATGAGATCTGCCCAACAGTAGGAGCAGTGCACTACAAGGCAAGGTGGATTTGAAGGCCTAGCCTGCATGGACAATCTGGAAAGCAAGTGCAGTTAGTTTATTTGCTTAGTGACTGCCTAAGCAATCCCCCCCCCCCCCGCCCCGATCTAGGCAATGAGTGGGCCAACTGGCTAAATGCCCATCACTGGGAAAGAAGTGACATGTGACATGCTTGGAAATCTTTTGGGTTGGGTTGAATGACTTTGAAGAAAAGTCACATATTATTCACGTGCTACTTCTGATCATAAAAATCTGGGAATGATATGATTAATTATTCCTAGGCAAATGCTTTACTGGAAAGCTGCTTATAGATTTTGTCCTCTGAAAACACCAAAAGAGGGCTGGGAAATCTGTGCCTCTGTGCAGTTTTGCTTGCTTTTGTTGATTTCTTGAATGTGGTCACCATGCAATGTAAATTCTTGAGCAGAGTGTTTGGTTCTTTCTTTCCAAGCCTCCCCTGTGTGCCACATCAGTGTGATGTGAAGCAGCAAGAAAGGAGCTCAGGTTCCAGCCTTGCCAGATGTGTCAGGGAGCTCTCCTCTGAGGCTTCCAAAGCCTGCACGCACTTGACATGTAAATGCTCAGGTGCCGCTGCAGCCCAGATCTGTCTTCTGAAAAAGACTACTGTATGGTGACCTTCTTTAAGATAAACTGCAAGGCTGCAGTGTAAATAAACTTTTAGATGTTGAGATTTTGCTGAGAAACAGTTTAAATAACCACGAATACAGCAAATGCATGAAATGATTCTCCACGTTATAAACCCAACCAGAGGATTCATCTGTCTCTTTTCATACCTGAGCAAAGGCCAAAGCAAAAATGGATCTTTTATCCTGAGCTGAATATTTTTTCCATCTGATTTTGTTTCCTTAGATTTAGAGAAGGAAAGACTGCAGATAAGGCAGGGGTTGGGTATCTGGCTGGCTGGCAGCCTAGATTTTGTCTTAGTACCAGGTCTGTATAGGTAGAGGTATGGAAAAAATAGGAACTCCCATGATTCCCACAGGAAATTGGGGGATTTTCAGGGAGGGATCTGATGTGATCAATGGATTCCCTTCTGCCACTACTGGATAGAAGGAAACAGCCTACTAAAACGCCCTGGCAGGTTCAGGGCATCTGCCAAAGGCATCTGCATTCCACAGAAAGCCCAGGCTAGACTCAAGCAGCAGAGCTGACTGCTCTGTGGCTTCAGGGCTTCCCAAGGAGGATGGGACTTGGAGCTCTTCCTCAAGGCCTGCCTCTCCATTGTCCTGGGTTTAGCCGCTATCTATCTGTCCCTCCTGGTCCTTTAGACACATAAAGTAACATTTCCTGTCTTAACGGTTCCCTAACTAATTCTTTTTTTCACCACCTGCCAACCTGTGCTCAGTGCCCACAGTTCCCAAACAGAAGGGTCAAACTAATCAATGGAGATTACACCTAGATTTGAGGCAAACTGAAAGTAAATACCCACTAAAGTAGTTCTAATCACTTTATATTTTGCCAAAAGAAAAGCACCAGGTCCTGTTTGTTCTCTGAAGACAGCCGATGGAGAGCACGTCCCTCTCAGCAGCTGGGCAGGCACTTGTGGTATCTTCACAGCTTCCTCATGTTCCCTGGAAAGCCAGCTTGTGTTGCTCAGAACCATGGAACATTAATCTTTCAGAAGAGTTTTCAATATATTTTCACTTTCTTTTAAACATAACAAATTGGATGAAAACTGGTTCATACCTGAAGAGTCCTATGTTGGTCTCCTACCTAAAGATCTGTCACTTTGGCCCTGCCAGAGACAAAACAGAAGTCACGGGGCAAGTGCACTGGGCATGGAGGTGGAGTGACAGCGAGATTTCTGCCTTTGTCCTTCACTTTCAGGGCGACCTCTCATAAGCCTGTCAAAGCTCAGTGTGCTCATCCACACAAAGGAACAACTGTCCCCTCACAAGACTTCCATGGAGATCAGATGACATGTACAGACACTTTGTGAACCATCATTACTATACTAACATAGTTAAACCTCTTTTGCTTAAAAAAGTAGATTTCAGGGAGCTTAGAAAGAAAGATATTTGTACTAAAACACGATAGAAACAAGTGAGTTTAGGGGGCCAGGAAGTGCGCCTAGAAGCATAGCTCACTATACATAGCTATAAATGACAGCAATTTAGTTACTGGTCCCAGGACATAAGCAGAACCTCAGTGTTTAGTATATACCATCCCTCCTTGTGGCTCTGTGAAGAAACATAAAGGAAGTTGCACCCACAATTCCCTGCCTGGCTTCTAGGTCAGTGTTAAAGTGTATGGCTGTATTACAAAAGTATGGTGGTTTGAACGAGAAATGTTTCCCATAGTCTTGGGCATTTTAACACTTGATTCCCAGTTGGTGGTGCTATCCAGGGAGGTTCATGTGGCAGCCTTGCTGTAGGAAGTGTGCCACTGGAAGCAGGTTTTGAAAGTAAATGCCTTACCTACTGTGTGGGAACTCCTTTAGCCAATAGCCTTTAAGATACTAGCCCACGATGGGTGTGGTCTCATGTACTATAAATGCAGACCTGCACAGTCATCTTTTCTGCTGGATTCCATTCCAGTTCTCAGTGCACACAGAGGACTGTGGATGGCTACCCTTACTGTGGGTTTATTCCCCAAATAAATAAACCTTTGTTATACTCCATTCTGGACTATCGTGGAACTCTTTGGTATGACTACAACCTACTAGTTTGTCTCTCCAACTGCCACACCTGCAGTTCACTGTTCTGTTTCCCTGCCATCACGGACAGACTTCAGCACTCTGGAACCAGAAGCCCAACCAAACTCTTGCTTTCTTGGCAATGGAAAAGTAAGAAATACAGAAGGCAATTCAGGATCCACCTCATTTTAAAAATCTGTCTTTTGCACATGTCTTTACTGCTGACAAAATGGCAAATAAAGGAAATGTCAGAACATGAAGCTCCTCTACCTGGGTTTTAATAGTTATTTTTCCTTCTTCACACAGAGAGGAGGAAACAAATGAGCAGCAAGCATCCATCCCACTCCCTTGCAGAGTCTCTCAGCTCTGTGGTGCCCTCACGTGCAGAAAGCTTGCTGGTTTCTGTAATCACACTCTGTGTGATGCGAAGAATTAGAGTACAGGCTAAGGAGCCATAACAGAAGCATTCCTGCACTAAAAGTGGCTTGAAAAAGTAGAAATGTCACCACTCACAACCTCCTGTATCTCTAGGTCCAGGGGATCTGATGCTCCTGGCCTCTTCAGGTACACACACAAACACATGCACGCGCACGCGCGCGCACACACACACACACACACACACACACACACACACACACACACACACAGGTAAATATATTTTCTTAAAAGGTAGAAGTGTATTTATTCCCCACTTTACTCCCACAAGTAGGCAATCCTGAGCACAAAGGACTGTTCTGCCTTTTAAATAAGGGAATCCACTTCTGGCTCCAAGACTGATGCTGAGTGTGTGTGTGGGGGAATGTGGCCAAGAAGACAGAACCTGGAAGTTGGCCATGTCACTTCTACTCACAACGCAAATTTAGACACGGGCAGACTGAGCTGCAAAAGAGGCTTTAAGTTTAAAAGTATGTAAAAATGTTGATTAAGTTTATTACTATGGAAGGAAGAACAAATGCATACTGGGAGACAATCAGTTACAAGAAAGGCAGCATAACAAAACCATCAGCATCCAGAAACACATAGCTGCAGTGAACAACAGCTCACTGCTTGGGGTTCCATTTTTATTTTCTGACCTACAAAGCACACATCTGATTCTCCCCAGGAGCCTAGAGTTGGGGAGGCTAAAGCAATATTTTCTTGTTCTATCTTGTAGGGAGAATTCCCTTTCCTCAATGGAGAGATGAATTTCCTAATAGAGGCATGGGGGGGGAGGATGGAGTAGGCTTGATACATTCATCATTATTACAAGGTTTCTGACTGTGGTTTCAGCTACTAAGAATGCCAGAGTCTCATGCTATTATATAATTACATTGTTATTATTGTGTGTGTGTGTGGGGGAGTTGGTATATGTGTATGGTGCAAGCATGTGAGTGTATAGGTGTGTGCATGGAGCAGCCAGAGCAGGAGAGTAGATGTCTTCTATTAATTCCATCTTGTTTTGTCTTTCTCACTGAAGTAGAAACTTGCCAGTTTGGCTGGTCTGGATAGCCAGCAAGCTTTGGGATCTGCCTGTTTCTGCTCCCCAGTGCTGAGGTACAGGCATTTGCAGTCATGTTTGGGTTTAGGTAGCTGCTTGGGATCTGAATTCAGGTTCATATGCTTGCAAGGCAGGTGCTCTTACCAACTAATCCATTTCCCCAGCCTCTAGTTATTATATTTTTATACTTTTACATTTATATTATTCAATAATTATTACATTATTATAATATAACATTATATTGCAAGTGTTCTACATTTGGTTAAAATACTACAGTATAGTATACTTCTGTCTGTTTTTTTTTCATGAATTTTACACCATCTTCATATCTACCCTGGCCAGAGGAAACAATTCCTCCTCCCCCCATTTTTTTTCTTTTTGGATTTGCAAGTGCTCATTTGGTAGTGGCTGAGTACTTTTGGAAAATAGGCTACTATACATGGTGAGGTTTTTGGATTATTATTATTTTTTTTTATTTTCTTAAGGTCCAATTCATTCTCAGGGTTTAAGAGTAAAATTCAATTAGTGTCATAATTTTACACTATTCTTTGAATTAAGAAATTCATTTGGTTTTGGTTTTTCTTGACTGATCTGAAAATTAGATAACATCTCAGAGCTGGAACACTGCATATTGGCTGCCCATTGAAAAATGCTCAGGTGTGCAATTATTTTGACCGTCAATTATAACTGACAGTATTGTCTTGCCTCCAAATCTGCTTCCACCTCTCTGAAAGCAGACTGTGAAGAACTTGCTTGTCTAAACAGAAGTGTGATTTGTGAAAAGGCATGTGTCTGTGGCAGAGACTGGTAGTTTACTCCCAGGATCTAATCTCTTTAGAAAGTAAAGAATCCCTGAACACTAGAAGGGCACATGGCCTCCTTGAATAAAGGCTGCATTTCCCAGCTTCCTTTGCTAAAAGATGAAGCTGAGTGACTGCATCTTGGCCATGATATCTTGGGCAGAGGTGCCATGGTTAGTGTTTGGATGAGGTTTTGTAAAGGGAGTGGGCACTGTCTCCTTCCCTTCCTTCTCAGTAAGCAAACCTCACCAAGAAGGTCCCATCTACCTCTCCTCTGGCCAGACTCTTTCCCATGGACTGGGTAATTAGGAGGCTAATGAAGTGTGCATCTAGAATCAGTGTCAATCTCATAGCTGGTGGTGGCACATGCCTATAATTCCAGGACTCTTAAAGCAGACACAAAAGGATCAGTAGTTCAAGGCTATCCTTGGCTACTTACAGAGTTAGAGATCAGCCTGGATTACATGAGATTCTGTCTCCCTCCTCCACCCTCCACCAGAAATGGTTAAAAATCCTGTCTTTCTTTGTTGAATATATTCCTGAAGCACAGATACTCTGAATTGCTGTCCAGATGGCTATGAAGCCTGTACAATTCTTGTTTTCAGGTTTGTCCACTCATGAGTGCGCTGTGCCGTATGTGTGCACACTCTGAAGCTCCTGGAGTAGCAAAGGAACGGCCGTTAGTGGGCAGTGAGGACATCGTGGGTGTCAAGCTAGGTATGCACAAGTATCTAAGAGAAATTTGTAGAAGAGAAAGAAGGTGGCCTGTAGAGCAATTCTCTCTGTTTCATGTTCTCAGAACTCTGATCCTAAATTTCAAGAGAAGTTTTTTTTTTGAAAGAAAGAAGAGAGACATATTTAATGGCTTGACAACTTTAAAATGTTCTAACATAATAATATTGTCCCTCCTTTGCATTTTCGCTCCAGGCTCTGCACAACTGTTCAGGACAGACCTAACTTCATTCTTCTCACTTGCTCACATACAGACTTAAGGGCAGGTGCTGAAGCAGCGGAAATGAAGTCACTATGGGCTAACAGGAACAAAACAAAGTGACAGGATGAGTCTAGGAGCTTGGGTCACTCAACTTGGTCTATGTGACACCCTCACTGGATCACTGGAACAATAGCATATCCTCCACCCCGTTAATATAGATCTTGGAAAATGACACAAGTAATACCCAAGTTCTGTGATATACATACATTTTGATTGAGTGGATGGGAGGTGGGCAGGGATGCCAGAGATGAGTTTGTGAGTGTTGTTCTTATTATATCTGTGATAACCTGGAAGGCAAACCTTATACCTCCAATCAGTGGCTCACCATGAAATGCTGAAAAAATTTAGAATACTGGTTAACTCTTGCCATTTTATAAAGAGATGAGCTCATGCTAGAATGAGGGCACTATCAAGAAGGGACTATAGTTCTGTTAAAGGAGGTACGCTGCCTAGACCTCACAGTCTTAACCAAAGGCTTGATGATTCAGGGCCTTGCTAGTCTGAAAACACCTGGATGTTCTTGTACCTATGAACTGGTGGCAACATTTGCCAATGATGTCTGTGCCCCTGAACCTTCTTAAAGACCTCACTAAGAGCATAGCTAGAAAACGGTCAGGTGAGGGGTGCTTATTTCAGTCAAGCCTATTATTTCATGTGGTATCCAGGTAGGTACTTCTAAAATGAAAGAGATCCCAGAAAATAAGATTCTTAGAGTAGGCACTTGGTAGCCACTCAAACTGCCTTCTGGTATTTCTTCCTCATAGCAGGGGCTGGAAAGATGTGGACGAGGGTTATCCAATTCGATGCATCTGTGTACTAGGTTTAGAAGGTAGAAGAGAAGCAGGAGCAGATTTCCTGCTGTGTTAACTACTGCAATTGGCAGGCACTGATGCAGAGATGATTGTTCTGGCATCAGCATTCAGTGACTAGACACTGGCTTTCTAAGTGTCAAGAAGGCTTTGTGGGAGTGGAGGTTGGACTAGTGTTTAAGTGTCCAGCTAGCTGCCTCCTGAGGGTTAAGAAGCAGTTGCAGTGGAAAGTGGGACTTGCTACTCCCAAGGCTGTGGCCAAAGGGTTGTGTGTCCAGTCAGTAGCTTCAGTGGGGGACGCCCAGATCCTCCTCTTCCTGTCCTCTTGGAGTCTAGTTTGGTGGCAATGCCCTCTAGTTCTCCAATTTTTTCATCCACCCTCAATGTTCTGTTATAGATTTTCTTTCTGCATAAAATAATTAGGCAATATCTGTTTCATGCAAAGAAACAAACTCTGGCAGGGATAACTTGCACATGGAACTGAGGGGAAGCAAATGGGTCGGGCACATTCTAAGGCAGTGCTTCTCAACCTCCGTCATGCTGTAACCCTTTAATACAGTTCCTCAAGTTGTTGTGAGTCCTAACCATAAAATTATTTTCGTAGCTACTTCACAACTATAATTTTGCTACTGTTATGAACATAATATAAATATCCATGTTAAGATTCAATGCAATGCCCATCAAAATCCCAGCAAAATTCTTCACAGACCTTGAAAGAATGGTACTCAACTTCATATGAAAAAGCAAAAAACCCAGGATAGCCAAAACAATCCTGTACAATAAAATAACTTCTGGAGGCATCACAATCCCTGACTTCAAACTCTACCACAGAGCTACAGTACTGAAAACAGTCTGGTACTGGCATAAGAACAGACAGGAGGACCAATGGAACTGAATCGAAGATCTGGATATTAATCTGCACACCTACAAACACCTGATTTTTGGCAAAGAAGCAAAAAATATCAAATGGAAAAAAAGAAAGCATATTTGACAAATGGTGCTGGCATAACTGGACATCAACATGTAGAAGAATGAAAATAGACCCATATCTATCACCATGCACAAAACTCAAATCCAAATGGATCACAGACCTCAACATAAAGCCAGCCACACTGAACCTTATAGAAGAGAAAGTGGGAAGTACACTTGAACGCATTGGCACAGAAGAGCACTTCCTAAATAGAACCCCAGCAGCACAGACACTGAGAGAAACAATTAATAAATGGGACCTCCTGAAACTGAAAAGTTTCTGTAAAGCAAAGGACATGGTCAACAAGACAAAATGGCAGCTTATAGAATGGTAAAAGATCTTCACGAACCCCACATCAGACAGAGGGCTGATCTCCAAAATATATAAAGAACTCAAGAAATTGGTCATCAAAAGAACAAATAATCCAGTAAAAAATGGAGTACAGACCTAAACAGAGAACTCTCAACAGAGGAATCTAAAATGGCTGAAAGATATTTAAGGAAATGTTCAACATCCTTAGTCATCAGAGAAATGCAAATCAAAACAACTCTGAGATTCCATCTTACACCTGTAAGAATGGCCAAGATCAAATCACTGATGACAACTTATGCTGGAGAGGTTGTGGGGGTAAAGGGAGCACTTCTGCATTGCTGGTGGGAATGCAAGCTGGTACAGCCCCTTTGGATGTCAGTGTGGCGATTTCTCAGAAAATTAGGAAACAACCTTCCTCAAGACCCAGTAATACCACTTTTGGGTATATAGCCAAAGGATGCTCAATCATGCCACAAGAACATGTGCTCAACTATGTTCATAACAGTATTGTTTGTCATAGCCAGAACCTGGAAACAACCTAAATGCCTCTCGACTGAAGAATGGATAAAGAAAATGTGATATATTTACACAATGGAGTACTACACAGCAGAAAAATAATGACATCTTGAATTTTGCAGGAAAATGGATGGAGCTAGAAAACATCATTTTGAGTGAGGTAACCCAGACCCAGAAAGACAATAATCACATGTACTCACTCATAGGTGGTTTTCAAACATAAAGCAAAGAAAACCAGCCTACAAACCACAATCCCAGAGAACTTAGACAACAATGAGGACCCTAAGAGAGACATGCATGGATCTAATCTACATGGAAAGTAGAAAAAGACAAGATCTCCTGAGTAAATTGGGAGAATGGGGATCTTGGGGGAGGGTTGAAGGGGAGGGGAGAGGCAGAGAGGGGAGCAGAGAAAACTGTAGAGCTCAATAAAAAGCAATTAAAAAATAAATATCTGTGTTTTCTGATGTTATCAGGTGACCCCTGTGAAAATGTTGTTTGATTCTCAAAAGGGTTGCAATCCACATGTTCAGAACTGTTGTTGTAAGACCTTGATGGAACTGGATTGCCAAAGAAACAACAAACCTGGTCAGAAGCCTATAGTTATTCAACCTGGAAAGTGACCCAGTCCTCAAAAAAGGCACATCTTTCAATGGCAACTTCATGTAGTGATATTTGAAATGGTTAAAGGAATGACTTTGTGTGTGTGTGTGTGTGTGTGTGTGTGTGTGTGTGTGTGTGGTGTAGGAGGTCCTTCTATATTTCTGTTGCTTTCATTGGTTAAATAAAGAGACTGCCTTAGCCTTTTGATAGGGCAGCCCTTAGGTGGGCAGAGTAGACAGAAGAGAATGCTGGGGAGAAGGAAAGTGTGGCAGACACCATGCTTCTCTGGCCCAAGATGGATACTGGTTAGACTCATGCTGGTAAGCCACATCCTCCTGGTAAATACAAATTATTAAAAATGGGCTAAATCAAGATATAAGAGTTGACCAAAAAGAGGCTAAAACTAATGGGCCAGGCAGAGTTTAAATGAATACAGTTTCTGTGTAATTATTTCGGTGGCCGGGAGCCGGCGAAAGGACGCAGCCCGCGCTCCTCTTACTACGTGTGTGTGTGTGTGTGTGTGTGTGTTTGAGGAAAGGGTTTCTCTGTGTAACAGTCTTGGCTGTCCTGGAACTCATTTTGTAGACCCAGCTGGCCTTGAACTCAATGAGATCTGCCTGCCTCTGCCTCCCAAGTCCTGGGATTAAAGGTGTATACCACCACCGCCTGGTCAAGAATGACTTCTTAAAGGAAAAGGGAATAATAGATGAGAAAGACCTCTTCACCTCCTTCTCCCTCTTTCTTTTCAGGGTCCCATGTATCTCAGGCTAGGTTTAAGTTTGGTAAGTAGCAGAGGATGACCTTGAACTTTTGGTTCTCCTGCCTCTCCCTCCTGAGTGTTGGGACTACAGTGTTTTCCATCACACCCATTTTTACTGGATTCTGAGGGATTGAACCCAGGGCTTTTCCATGATAAAACGCCTTCCTACCAACTGAGCTATATCCCAAGACTCAAGGACAATTTTCCTACAAGCTACCAGGGCATAGGAATTTTGAGTTTTCTAGCTGGAAGGATTGTTTAGCTATCTGGGTAAGGGAACAGGTACTTGTGGAAAAGAATGGTCTTGGCTTCATATCTGACAGAGACTGATAATTTTCTACCAACATCTATTCTCCTGTTTCCTTTAGTACTGAGTCCCTTAAATACATGATGCCCACGCATGTGTGTGTATAATGATATGTATATAAAAAGACTTCATTTCCATACTTCCCTTGCAGCTAGCTATATATGGAATATGTAAGTAAGTCCAAAACAATGAGACGACCAGGAGTGATGTCACACCCTCAATGCACTGGAATGAACTGAACACAGTCTGGCTTCAGTATCTACAATTAATTTTCTATGTGTCAGAGTGTCTCTAAACATTAGAGACATTGAGCAAGATAAGCAAGATCCCAGCTTTCATGAAACTCACTCCAGAAGGGACAATGCATACTTCCATAGTTGAAGGAGATATTGACAGGCAAATGTGGACAGTGAAGGATCCTTGAAAGGAAATGAAACATGGTGACATGGTACTACTAGCTATGGGTACCACTGTAATCAGTGAAAATCTTCCTTAGGAGCACATCTGTGCTAAGATCTTAATTTTGAGGCAGATTTATAAGATCTGGAGAAAGAAGATCCAGGTGATGAGAATAAGGTTGAAAAGTTATGAGGCAGGAGTAAGCTTGGCATGTTTGAAGGGCAGAAGCTTTTCTGGAGCATTAGATAAGTGGGCAAATGGTTATTAAGTGTGGCTGGCAGGCAAATCTGGTGGCAGATCTGGTAGGGCTTCTAAATAATGAGAGATGATTTGGATTTAATTCTGAAGGGCAAAGGCGATCATAGAAGTAATATAAACATTTTTCTATGACTGATTATTTTCTTACAAAGTCATGTGTGGATATTCAATAATGGAGAACAATAGTTACTGCAAACACTTGTATTTTATGAAAGACGTTTCCAGAGACCAGTGTACAAAGGGTGTTTTAGATCATGTTTTCTTCTGATTCAGAAGAAACATTCCAGCAATGAAGTGCTCACGTGTCTTTCCCTGCCACCCCCAGCTCCCTCCTGCCTGCTCTCCTCTAGGAGGGGCTGAGTTCTGGGCGACACACCTGAGGAGAAGCTCCAGCACCAAGTGTGTGGGGATAATTTGCTCAGGTTGCTTCTCTTAAAAGGGAAATTAGAATCTTTGGGACTGCAGGGTAATAACCACATATTCAAATCTTCATGTTCTCAAACTTTTAATTAAGATGTAGAAAAGTCATTGTTTTCCCTAGTTCATACATCCCGATAACTAGGTAATTCTGAAAAACCTTGCTTGATATCACCCCCCTTTCCCTTTCTTCCCCACTCCTCTTTTCTTTGAGACAGTGACTCTCTTTGTAGCCTACAATAAATAGCCTGGCCTAGCCTTATACTTGTAGCAATCTTCCTGCCTCAGCCTCCCTAAAGCAGGGATTTATAGGTAGGAGTCATCATGTTTGGCATTGATTCTACTTTTTTATACAAACTAAAGGGAGATTCTTTTTCTTCAGATTCCCCCCTTCTTTTACTCTCAATGTGCTGGGCTTAAAAAAAGCATATAGATAACAGAATAATACAACTTGAATTGTTACCTAAAGTTGGAAACAACAACAGCAAAAAACCATAAATGCCGTCTCCTTATGCCCATCTACCTGCTGCACCCCTGCACCACACTACCCCCTGCACCCCACCTGCTGCACCCCTGCACCACACTACCCACTGCACC